>VWPW01031280.1:154565-166177 GCA_013389825.1 Crypturellus undulatus
GCCGTTAGCGGCGGCCGTTGGCCCCGCGCGGCCGCCATGCCGGGCCCGGGAGCGGCAGGCCGCGCCAGAAGGGGGGGCTCCCCCGGCGGGGACGGCCCCCCCCGAGCGGGAAGGGAAGGACGGGCCTCCCCCCGCGGCTCCCGCGACAAAAACCGGGCTCTTCCCGGGGGAGCGAGAGGCCGTCGCCTTCCTCCGCGGGCGCAGGCGTTTTGAGCTACCGTCCTGCCCCCCGCTTTGGGCCCTGTAGCCACCAAAGGCGCCCGCGTAACTCGAAATGGAGCTGTAGCCGCAGCAAAGTTCCTCGTGCTACCGCCACCCGTGGGCACTGGTCTGTGTAGATAACTTTTATCTTCAGGAGCAAGAATCAGGCACAATTTTGCCTCAACCACATGCTTTGCATGTTATTGTATTTCTCACATTATACTCTCTTATACCATGTGTCAGTTAGGTTGCTTACAGTGATGAGTATGACCAGAAAATGGTTGCTTTTAGAGGTACTAAAACTCCAGGAGCAAAAGGCATAGTGCCAAACTAGTAGTATTGCTTCAACCAAAACTGTTTAGTTCTGAAAAATAGAACAGAAGGAAGGGAAAACATAGAATGCCTAAGCTTGGAAGAGACCTCTAGAGGTCATCTAGNCTCACATTATACTCTCTTATACCATGTGTCAGTTAGGTTGCTTACAGTGATGAGTATGACCAGAAAATGGTTGCTTTTAGAGGTACTAAAACTCCAGGAGCAAAAGGCATGGTGCCAAACTAGTAGTATTGCTTCCCCCAAAACTGTTTAGTTCTGAAAAATAGAACAGAAGGAAGGGAAAACATAGAATGCCTAAGCTTGGAAGAGACCTCTAGAGGTCATCTAGTCCAGCCCTCCAGCACACTCCAGGTCACCCAGAGCACATGGCACAGGGCTGCACCCAAGCGGGTCTTGAAGATCTCCAGAGAAGGAGACTCCACAACCTCTGTGGGCAGCCTGGTCCAGGGCTCTGTCACCCTCACTGTCAGGAAATTTTTCCTTAAGTTCCTGGGGAACTTTTGATGCCTCAGTTTGTGGCCATTTCCTCTAGTTCTGTTCGTGACCACCACTGAAAAGAGGCCAGTCCCATCCTCCTCACTGCCTCCCTTGAGGTACTTGTACACACCGATCAGGTTCCCTGTCAGCCTCCTCTTCTCCAGGCTGAACAGGCCCAGCTCCCTCAGCCTCTCCTCATAGGGCAGATGTTCCAGGCCCCTGATCATCCTCATGGCCCTGCACTGGACTCTCTCCAGCAGCTCCACATCCCTCTGGTACTGGGGGCCCAGAACTGGACACAGTTCTCCAGATGTGGCCTCACCAGGGCTGAGCAGAAGGGCAGGATCCCCTCCCTCCACCTGCTGGAGATGCTCCTCTTAATGCACCCCAGGATGCCATTGGCCTTCTTGGTCACAAGAGCGCCCTGCTGCCTCATGGTCAACCTGTCGTCCACTGTGATGCCCAGGTCCCTCTCTGCAGAGCTGCTCTCCAGCAGGTCGGTCCCCAGCCTGTCCTGGTGTCTGGAGTTGTTTCTCCCCAGGTGCAGGATCGTGCACTTGGCCTTGTTGAATTTCATGAGGTTTCTCTCTGCTCAGTTGTCCAGTCTGTCCAGGTCCCTCTGGATGGCAGTGCAGCTCTCTGGGGTATAAGTACTCCTCCCAGTTTGGTATCATCAGCAAACTTGCTGAGGGAGCACTCTGTGCCTTCATCCAGGTCATTGCTGAATAAACTGAGCAGGACTGGACCGAGGACTGACCCCTGGGGTACACCACTAACCATAGGCCTCCAACTAGACTCTGCACCACTGATCACCACCCTCTGGGCTCTGCCATCCAGCCAATTCCTAATCCACCTCACCATCCACTCATCCAGCCCCTTCCTCCGGAGCTTGTCCAGGAGGACGCTGTGAGGGACGGTGTCAAAAGCCTTAGTGAAGTCGAGATAGATGACATCCACTGCTCTCCCTTCACCTATCCAGCTAGTCCTTCCATCATAGAAGGCCATCAGGTTGGTCAAGCATGATTTCCCCTTGGTGAACCCATGCTGACTACTGCTGAGCACCTTCTTGTCCTCCATGTGCCTGGAGACAACGGCCAGTGTGAGCCGTTCCATCACTTTTCTGGGGATGGCGGTAAGGTTGACTGGCCTGTAGTTGCCTGGATCCTCCTCCTTGCCCTTTTTTGAAGACTGATGTGACACTGGCCTTCTTCCAGTCCTCCGGCACCTCCCCCGTTCTCCAGGATCTTTCAAAGATGGAGAGTGGCTTGGCTACGACATCCTCCAGCTCACACAGCACTCTGGGGTGCATCCCATCAGGGCCCATGGATTTGTGGGTATCAAGTTGCCTCAGGTGCTCTCTGACCCAGTCTTCCTCTACCCTGGGCAAGTCTTCCTCTCTCCAGGCTTCTTCTCGTGTCCCTAGGGCCTGGGACTCTAAAGGGCTGCCCTTGGTAAACACCGAAGCAAAGAAGGCATTCAGCAACTCTGCTTTTTCTGTTTCGTAACCAGGGTACCTATTCCGTTCACCAGGGGACCCACATTTTCCCTGATCTTCCTTTTACTATTAATATACTTGTAGTTTTCCTTGTTATTTTTAACATCCTTGGCCAGATTGTGTTCCAACCATGCCTTAGCTTTCCTTGTCATCTCTCTGCATTCCCTGACAACGTTCCTGTATTTCTCCCAGGAGGCCCGTAACCAGGGTACCTATTCCGTTCACCAGGGGACCCACATTTTCCCTGATCTTCCTTTTACTATTAATATACTTGTAGTTTTCCTTGTTATTTTTAACATCCTTGGCCAGATTGTGTTCCAACCATGCCTTAGCTTTCCTTGTCATCTCTCTGCATTCCCTGACAACGTTCCTGTATTTCTCCCAGGAGGCCTGTCTTTTTTTATTTCCACCTTCTGTAAACCGCCTTCTGTTTGAATATTGCTACAAGCTCCTTGCTCATCCACACAGGTCTCCTGCCCCCTCTGCCTGACTTCTTATGCACAGGGATGCACTTTTGCTGGGCATGGAAGAAGTGATGCTTGAAAACTAGCCAGCTCTCTTGGGCCCTCCTACCTTCCAGAGCTCTAGCCCATGGGATTCTTCTGAGGAGGTCTCTGAAGAGGCTGAAGTTGGTCCTCCTGAAGTCCGTGGTTGCAAGGCTACTTACAGCCCTGCTTCCTCTTGGATCCTAAACTCCACCAACTCATGGTCACTGCAGCCAAGGCTATTCCCCACCCTAACATCTCCTACAAGTTCCTCTCTGTTTGTTAGTACGAGGTCCAGTAGCCCACCTCTCCTCGTCAGCTCCTCCACAACCTGCATCAAAAAGTTATCATCAATGCACTGCAGGAACCTCCAGGACTGTTTGTGCCTGGCTGTGTTGTCCTTCCAGTGACAAACATCTGTGACTGTGAATTAATCTCAATTCATTTCTCTTAAATACCTGCATGTGTTTAAAACAAAATTATAACCTACTCTGTTTAAAAAGGTAATTGAGAGTCCCCATCTCCAGGCCAAAGTTTACCCTGTCAATATTAACCATAGAGAAACTATTGTAAAAAAAAAAAAATTAAATCTTACCTTCTGTCTGTACAGGAAGGTTTCCTCCTTGGAGATGTGAAAGGCGAAGCCAAGAACAGCATTACCGACTCACAAATGGATGATGTTGAAGTTGTTTATACAATTGGTTAGTCCACTTTTCTAATAACTGTGCTTAGTTTTAGAAAAATATATATACACATATGCTTATGGTTTGAGAGAGGGCAGCAAAAATCTCCCTGAAAATATGCCCCTAGATTTGGAGGTCTACATTGGTGTACAATAAATTGCAAAAAATATTTTCTAACAGTCTAGCACCTGGAAAAATACAACAAATTTAGTGTAGACATATCTAATAATTTAATGGAATGGCTCTTCTAAACATCCTTACATTATAGATAATTTTGTCTTAGATACTGTTTGTCCTAGGCATGTTACTTGAACCCTCCTGGAGTACATTTGCCCTGGATAAGCCTAACATTTCAGATGAGAGTCTTAGCATATACTTGTTCCACCAAGTTAAGTATGCCAGTGCCAAAAACTACCACTTATGTATGTCATTGTTGAGGTATTTTCCATTATACTTTCCATAGGATAGCAGTAGAGATACACTTTATACTATCCCTAAAATAGGAAGATGTGTGCACAGAGATTGATTCCTTTAAAATACATTTTAAAGATCAAACACATACCAAAAAAATCATACACATACAAAAAACCCTCACAAAAATAGATGCTTTCTTTTTCACCTTTCTGAAAAGAATGAAGAATTTGCACGTTTCCAGTTTGAGACACAATTAAGGAAGATCCCTCTTTCACACTAAGTCTCACTGCAGTTCTGAACCAGAAATTTGGGAACTTTCTTACAAAGTTTATTAAGTTTTGCAGAGTCTCACCATCACTTGCTCTTCCACAGAAGTAGTTGCTTCATAGTTTTTTTTGATGCATTTGTGAAAATGAAAGTAATGAAGACTCAAGGCAAAGGAAATGAGTCTGAACGCTGTTAGATCAGCTTTCCCCTTGTCCCCCCATCTCTTATTCTTGATCATTTACTCTTGAGGGCTTCTCCAGCCTCACCTTTCCTCCTAACAACCACACTGTGCTGAAGAGTGAAGGAGTTCTTAGTTTTCATATTGCTAGGCTGGTAAGAGACATAAAAAAACCTGCCAAATTCAAATTTTCTACTTAAAACAGAGAAAAAATATCCCAAAAGAAACAATCACAAAGAAATGACACTGTACAATTCCTCCCTAGCCCTTACAGATTTAAATTATAATGATAGTCTATAAGAGAATGTGTCTTGAGCAGATGGACCCACTGTAATACTAGTTTCTCTTTTCAGATATACAGAAGCATATTCCATGCTACCGGCTGTTCAGGTGAGGATCTTAAGGAAACGGCAAAGATTCCTGTTAACCCTAATTTTAGCTGTTAAGAATTAAACTCTTGAGAAAATGATGCACCTGGAACAATGGATATGCCTCAGCCTCTTGAAATTACAAGTGCAAAATGGCTGGTCACGCTGCTGTTTTGAAGTTGCATGCATTTTATAGGCGCTTGTCTTGCATATAGAAATAGATACGGTGTGCCACACTTCCATTGAACTGTGAAACCATATACATTTCACAACTCCACATCCACCTTCTGGGAGAGAAAAAAAAAAAAAGCAGCAGCGTACAACCTGACTGCTCACCCTCACAAAGTTTAAAAAAAAAAAAAGTGTCATCCTGGAGCTTCAAGGTTGGCCAGAATGTGCAGTTTTTAGTCCTGCATTAATAGTTTCAATACCAAGTCACATCAGAAACACAGTTGAACAGACTTATACTCAAGGGGGAGAATCACAACTTGGTTTCTCCTTGAGAATTATCTTTCTGAAAATTAACACACTGTGTTAGGGCAATATCTCATATCAAAATGAAGACATCTTGTTAAGCTGTAGCTACAGTATAAGATTTTACTATTGTGTTCCAGTAACATTGATGGTAGAATAGCATGTGGTCTGTACAAGTCCACCTATTTATTTCAGCAAGCAATCAGTAATAACATTAACTGCAGTGTCACACCACAAAGGTGGTGTCAGCACATTTTAATAACTTTTATTTTTCCTCTGGTAAGCTTAAAATAGGATAATTGCTAGACTATTTGGGATAATTATTTGCTAGAAAAGCTTTCCTCCCCACCATTGTTCTATTTTTCTTGCAGCTTTTACAATTCTGCAGGAGAACTGAATGAACCTGCCCTGAAGAAAATATTATCAGGCTGCAAAAAGGTATTTCATTGACAAACCTAACCCATACCAAGAGACTGTTTTTTTAAAAAAAGAAAAAAAAAAGGGGGAGTGGAGGTTGTCAATCTGTTCTCATCTATGATGTATGAAATTTATTGTATATAATCCTTCACATTGCTGGTCACACTTACCTCTTTCTCTGAAGACCAGTATTCACTTAGCATAACTGTGGACAGGGATATGCCAATACAATATCTTTATTTTTCCTATTCATTTTTCAAGGGAGCTATTTAAAGGCCTCAAACAAGCTCAGGTGACTTTTAAGCAAACATCATTTGAGGTACACTTCCAGCCAAGGGATTATGCTTTAGCTTAGTCACATGGCTATGCAACACCTAAAATATGTCATGCTGTCTGCAGGAATGTTTCTCAAAGGAAGGAAAGCAGAAGCTAGAAAAGGAAAAAATGGATAAGTAGTGGAACCCAGGTTGCAGGCTTTAATGTGGAACACTAACTTAACAAATTTAGTACTTTTTTGGTAGAGATAAGTTGTCTTAGTAATACTGACAGCTTATTGGATTTTTCATACAATTACAGAATGGTTGAGGTTGGAAGGGACGTCTGGAGATCATCTAGTCCAACCCTCTGCTCCAGCAGGGTCACCTGGAGCACACTGCACAGTGTTGCTTTCAGGCTTTCAGAGCACCTCCACAACCTCTTTGGGCAATCTGTTCCAGTGCTGTTAACACTTTCTGTAACTGTAACTAATCAATTTCCTGTTGTCCTCAGAGCATAATAGGATGGTACAAATTCAGACGCAACACAGACCAGACAATGACATTCCGAGAACGGCTTCTTCACAAGAATTTGCAGTCACATCTCTCAAATCCAAGCCTTGTCTTCCTTTTATTAACTTCCAGCATCATGACAGAAAGTTGCTCTACTTACAGACTGGAACACGCTTTACACCGACCACAAGAGGGGTAACTTGCTTGATCTGTAGTTTAAATGCAACAGTTGTACAGCAGATGTTATGACTGCAGATGCAATTTCATTTTTTTTCTGTCTCATTAAGATGGAATTAGTGCTGGTTTATTTGATTCTTGAAGCAATTACACACTAGGAAAGGATTTTCCCTACATACGTGGAGCTCTTACAAGCAGGGTTAAAGCCCTTCCCCTAGGGCCTTTATAACCACCTGCAGCACCAGCATAGAAACTGGCAGAAGCTGTCATTTATACTTAAGTGATTAAGAACAGTTACCTTGCAAGCCTTATTCCAAATAGTCAATCTGTTTGGTACTCATATTTATACTCTTTTAAAAAAGTGTTAAAAAGTCAGGGCAACTTTCAGTTGGCTTTTTGGAAGTAATGAGAGAGGGTGATAAGAGCAAGTTGAACAAGGAAGTAGAGCACCCAGAAGCAGGGTCACCCAAAAGCAAGAGAAAGTTCCACAGAGGCATGTCTGAAATTCATAGACTCATTAGAGATTTGTTTTGCTTAACCATACAATCCATTATCCAGACTACATACACTTAAGTTCAGCAGAAATTATACTGAGAACCCATGATGCCTAGCAACAGGAAAATTTTTTCATTCCTATGATTTGAATCTTAATATGTTATGTTTTCATACTTCTGCTTTTTAAGTCTTTTTCAGAAAGTTCCTCTGGTGGTAACTAACCTGGGTATGGCAGAACAGCAGGGGTACAGAACAGTGTCTGGTTCCTGCATATCAGCTGGCTTTGTGAGAGCAGTAAAACAGCACAGGTACAACATATACCCTCTCTACTGATATGTTGAAGCTTTCCTACAAGTTACAGAAAAACTCCTTTATTACATCTTTCAGTCTCAAAAATAAAAGTGTAAACTGATGTTCTACCCAAATTACTTGGATACAGACCAGTAAGTAACCATCATAACCATATGGCTCAACAAATGCAACATTTCTGTGGAAACAGCTTGCATACATGTAAATCTTCCCCTGACACACACAGTCTTGTTTCTTTGATATCCAGCTGAAGTCTCCAAAGTTTAACTACTTAAAAATGCTACACTCTGCTCATTTTTTGATCTAGTTTCTGTAATTCTTTGACTTGTACCAGTCAAAACTTCCCTTGTAGGGGGTTAGTTTTCCACATTGAGCTTTATGTGTAACTTAGTAAAGCAAGATGAGCTTTAGATAGTTTTACTAAGCTACATGTAATTTTAGAGAAGACAAGAAATTTAATGCTTTCTACATTAGAGTTCCTACTGAGTGAGTACTGGGATCATTCATTTTCAATTCTGCCATTGATTTTTTTTCTAAAGGTCAGATTTCTTTTATGAAGATGGATCTTTACAAGAGGTTCATAAGATTAATGAAATGTATGCCACCTTGCAGGAAGAACTGAAGGTAAGTCAGACTTACCTGCTTGTACAGACATTTTTCCACCAGTGTCACAGTAAGCAAAGGCTGAAACATCCTGCACTGAGGCAGACGCATAAAAGGACATTTTGCCCTCTAAGATGTTGTTCAAAGACAAATGAGTTAAGGGGACAGCCACAAGCAGTAAACAAGAGTTCTGCAAGAGGAAGCTGTAACACTGCAAGGAATACATTTCCATTTGGGCAAAGAATAAGCTTATTAACAGAACTGCAAAGAATATTTAAGAGTTATCTAGAACCTACTTTCTGTAGTTCATTCTAGCTGTTTGGGAAAAGGAAGTAGTAAATGTCTTGCACCTCACTCAAAGCAAGGCTAAAGTTTCCACATCTTAAAAAAAAAAATCCAGTCCAAACTCATTATTGCTGCTTTTTAATACTTTTCATTTTAAAAGCTGCAAACAAAGTATCTTTAAATAGTTTGCTATGCAATTAAATTGATCAACTGATTTCACAGTTTATCTGATAAAACAACTTGTCCTTGCAGAACATAAGCTCTACTGTAGAAGTTAGTGAACGATCCGTAGAGAAGCTCTTAGCAGAAGTGAAGCAGTTAAAAGAAGAAATAAAGAGAAAAAAGCAACACAATCGTTCTCTGGGTAAGTTGAATAAATCCAATGCTGATCTCAGTAATAATTCCACAGTCAACTTCACTAACACAAACAAAGCTCTTCGGAAAGTCCAGCCAGAGCTTTTGATACAGCCAAAACAGTCCTGGTATGAATGTGCAAGTAGGCCTGAAATTCTGACCTTTATTTTTCAGGAGAGGACAAAAACCATCCAGGAGAGCCCAAGGAGAATGTTTTCCTTTGTCAGGCTTTGCAAACATTTTTTCCCAATTCTGGACTCCAGACATGCACTGTTTCCTTCAAAGGCAGACAAATATTTAAGAACTGCTGTAACACTGACCATAACATTAATGTTGTAGACAAACTGACTCTCATGGTAGAGGAAAGAGATATCACTGAAGCTGAAACAAGACAACTAACCAAACGTAAGGCCAGAGGGACAACAGTAGGACCAAAGTCATTCAAGAAATCAAGATCACTTCAGCTTCACCGAAAGTTACTCGGAGACCAAGACGACAGTGACCAGGACAGGAAGCTTACACTGAGCAGCACCGAAACAGATGAGGAGGTGTTAGAAAAACTGAAGGATACAACTGAATACCCACAGTCTCCCACTTTCTAAGTGCTTTGCCCACATGATTGCAGCAGCACCAAATGCAACTGGTACGATGTTTAAACTGTCTCCTATGACTTTTAGTACTGCAGGGATAAAAATGACAGATTTATGAAGTATATAAGTATTTTGGAATGCATTCATCTTTCTTTGGATATACAGTGTGGAGTTCAAGCCACTCTTCCTCATTCTGCCTTTTAGAGTCTGTTCTTTTCTCAGGGTTTAAAAACTACATAAGTAGGGTGCAAGCAGAGATATGTCACATACTGTCTCAGAGTGAGGCAACTTAAAGCTACTGCTGGAAAAAAATATTACCAGGCCTTGGATAAGCCTTTTCTCAGGAGAAGGTGTTCAGGAGGATTAAGTCAGCCCAGGTAACAGAAGAATAGCTGCTGTTGACACACTATCAGCCTTTAAATATTTCCACTTATGCTTTGCTACCCAGGACTCCCTAAGCCTCTCCCCCTTTACAGTCCAACAAGGGAAAAGCAGCTGTTTCACTTGGAGGTTTAAGGAAGTTTCCTAAAGGAAAAGTAGTCTGTACAGCTATTGATTTTGGTATGAATTTTTACCTTCCTTCCAGAGACTTCTCCACACAGATTAAAAAAAAATCTCTCACCCATGAAGTTTCATGCCAGCAAACCACATTTTTGGTAAAACAAGTCTATAAACAATTCAAGTAGCTTTACTGTTTATTTCTTTACAGTACACATTACTGTGGATATTTGACATTACAGATCTTGGGATCCGTAAGAAATGATGGGCTCTTAAACATAACTGGCATAAATCCTGTAAGGAAAGGAAATTTTTTTTTATTTTTTTTTATCAGTAGCAGACATACTTGACCTGTAAGAGACTCAAATTATAGTCATACTTACCAAACACATGAGCTCTTTTAATGGCTTTTGAAATTTCTTTCTGTTTCTTGTCACACAAACCTGTGTATAAAACACTCTTTAGTATCTACCTGCACAATAACCAAATAGCTTAAGAGATGAAAACATTACTATTTCTTCTAGCCTTTTAAAGTCTTTCTAGAAAAATCGTGTCTGCTTGTACAAACTGTTAAAGCTATAGAAAAGGATATAACTACAGAATATTTTTGTTAAAGGATTATGAAGAACAGTAAAAACAATGCATATCCAGCTGCCCTTTTCAAAAAAGTAGTTTCATATAGAATTACCTAACAGTCTTAACACTGACCAAAGAGCACTGAATGAATTAAACATTGCTTACCTGTTATGTGCCTGCCATAAATACGACCAGTGTAGGGAGAAACAAACTGTGACAGAAGCTGTTAAAAAATACTGTGTCAGTTTCTTAAGTTTTAACTCCTTTCTAGCCATTTGTTACCATGAATCTGTTCTTACACAAGTACAGTTTTTTCCTTTAAGGAAAATTAAGCAGTTTCCACAAACATACAGTGTTATCAAATTAAACATGATGCCCCATTACATTATATTATTATCCTTAACCCCACATTGTCATTGAAATTTTAGAGCCCCTTTACATCAAGCTTTGAAAGCTTCAGCTATTTTCCTTCCTCCACCTCAACACAGCAAATTTAGAAGTCCCCTTGCATTTTCAACCACAGATACTTGAAAGAAACTCACCTGCACATTCTTGTAGTCAACATTTATTCCACATAAAATACATCTTTTTGGAGGTTCTTTGTAGGGATCCTCCATCTGCACTGGCTGCAATTACAGAAGCATTAACATTTCAGCCTTGGCAACAGTAGTAAGTTCTACTCTTTTCCTCAGCATTCCAGAAAATAAATTCAGCACATATTTATTGAAACCAAGAGGAAAGGGGTAAGATTTCTCAAGATGTAGTATTTTGGGCAGGAAGCTGTGACACACACTCCTCAATATTTGGCATTTCCCAGAAAACTTGTCGATCAGGGGCCCTTCGTACCCGAACGGAGGGGACGCCTCATAGCGGAGTGTGAGCGCACACGGCCCATACCAACGCACTGCAGCCTCCCCCGCCCCCAGAAGCCCCGGGACGGTTCGACCCCCGCCACCAGGAGCCTCCCGCGAGGGGCTCCCGAGCGCGGAGCTTACCAGATCCGACGTGGCCGCCACCGCCTGCGCCGAGCTGCAGCCCCTGCCGCGCAGCAGCGCTGCAAGATAAGGACACGGCGCAGCGCGGTCAGCCGCGGCGCGGCGCCCTCCCCTCCCCGCCCCGCCCGCAGCCCGCGCGCGGGGACGGAGCCAACCTGCGCGGAGCGG
>VWPW01031280.1:166632-185567 GCA_013389825.1 Crypturellus undulatus
CCGCCGCCGCGCCCCGGGCCCGCAGGAGGCTCGGCCCCGGCCTCGGGGAGGCGCCGGTACGGGCCGTCGGGGCAGGGGCGCTACCGGGGCCCGCGCAACCCCCTGCGCGCACTGCCCGCTCTTGGGTGCGGTAACGCTTGGTTTTTGTTTCTTACAGCCCGCCAACGACAGCGAGGAGGACATGTTTGGGGACTACGACAGCTTCTGCGGGAGCGACTCCTTGTTGGCCCAGCTGGATGATATGGAGCAGATGCACCTGCAGGGTGAAGAGGGGGATGTTTCAGCTGCTGGAGAGCCCGGGAGGCCTGCATCAGGAGACGGGCAGGGGAAACGGTCTGATTCTGCTTCAGAAAATGCTGCTGGTTACAAAGCTGTAAGGAGTGATGGCTTCCAAAGGCATGAAAATGACCTCCTAGATAACAGTGAAGGGGCAGATGACTTTATTTTAGATGACTTTCCATCATCACAGATTTTGTACCTTGAGGAAATGGACAAACTTTCTTCTGTTTCCAGAGAATCTGCAGGTACAGAAAGGACCAATAACTACATGAATTCCTGCTTGGACAAAATCTTAAATGCCTCTCTTGGTCATGCTGCAGACCAAAGGGAAGGAGGTACCGAATTGCCCATGGGCTCTAAACATGACCCAAATAAACGAGAGAGTTTGAAAGATCATCTGAAAAGTGCGATGACTGGAAATGCCAAAGCTCAGGCTCCACTGGTTTCTAAGACCAAGCAGCTTAAAGAAGCTGTTCTATCTGAAGAGATTTGTGTTGCTAAAAAAGCTATTGAGTCTTCTTCTGATGATATTGGCCCTTTCTATGGCCTACCTAGCAAAGTAAAAGATCTCCTCAAGCAATTTCGGGGCATTGAAGCACTTTATGGTAACATCACTGAACTCTTCTTCAAAGAAAATGTTGTGTTAACAAGTGTTTCTCATTTATTCTATGTCTTTTTTTAATTATCCTTTGTTTGCATTTTTGTCTGTAATTATGGAAGCTAAATACTTTCCTTAGGAAGGAAAGGTTTTAAATTGTTATGAGAGAATGTTTAGTTGATGTCACCTTTTGCATCTAAGAGCCAACCTAACAACTGTCTGAACTCAAAAGGTGGAAAGATGGAGCTATACCAGTGCTTAAAGTAAGCTCCCTTAGAACCTGGGAAAGGAACTGATTTTTAGAAGATATAGGACATTAGTGTGGCATATAGAAGCTCATGTGAAATATGATGAGGCAAAGGTTTTGGAAGGCTCAGTTGTAGAATCACAGAATGCCTCAGGTTGGAAGGGACCTCTAGAGGTCATCTAGTCCAACCCCCCTGCACATGCAGGGCCACCTAGAGCACGTGGCACAGGGCTGCATCCAAGCGGGTCTTGAAGATCTCCAGAGAAGGAGACTCCACAACATCTCTGGGCAGCCTGGTCCAGGGCTCTGTCACCCTCACTGTCAGGAAATTTTTCCTTAAGTTCCTGGGGAACTTTTGATGCCTCAGTTTGTGGCCATTTCCTCTAGTTCTGTCAGTGGCCACCACTGAAAAGAGGCCAGCCACATCCTCCTCACTGCCTCCCTTGAGATACTTGTACACACTGACCAGGTCCCCTCTCAGCCTTCTCTTCTCCAGGCTGAACAGGCCCAGCTCCCTCAGCCTCTCCTCACAGGGCAGATGTTCCAGGCCCCTCATTATCCTCGTGGCCCTGCGCTGGACTCTCTCCAGCAGCTCCACATCCCTCTGGTACTGGGGGGCCCAGAACTGGACACAGTTCTCCAGATGTGGCCTCACCAGTGCTGAGCAGAGGGGCAGGATGCCCTCCCTCCACCTGCTGGAGACGCACCTCCTAATGCACCCCAGGACCCCATTGGCCTTCTTGGCCTCGACGCCCAGGTCCTTCTCAGCAGAGCTGCTCTCCAGCAGGTCTGTCCCCAGCCTGTGCTGGTGTCTGGGGTTATTTCTCCCCATGTGTGGGACCGTGCACTGGTGTAATTGCAAGGTTATAAAATTTAAGTAATGCAGAACATTGTCACATTAAGCTTGTAGTATCTTTTTGTACCCCAGAACACAGGCACCTGATTATTGCTCATCATGCACTATAAGGTGAGGGTCAGTAATCTTGTTTTTCCAATTTTGCAGAATGGCAGCATAATTGCTTGACATTAGAGTCTCTGCAACAAAGAAAAAATTTAATATACTCGCTACCAACCAGTGGTGGAAAAACACTAGTGGCTGAAATTTTAATTCTCCAAGAATTACTCTGCAGGCAGAAAGATGTTCTGATGATCCTGCCATATGTGGCTATTGTCCAGGAAAAGGTTTGGAAACACAGTTTCTGGTATTGTTTTATCTTTCATTCTTTGCGTTGTTATATAGCTGCTTTTAGCCATAAAGTTGGGAAACAGTCTTATTTCAAGCTTTTGTCCAGCTACAGAAAAGCTGCACTTTTACATCACATACCTGTGATTGGATGTAAACATAATCTAGGAACTGAGTGGTTGCTCTTTTTCTAAATCAGACCTTAGCCTCAGCAATTTTGTGGTGAAATGTGTTTTGATAATTGCTTGAAATGCTGAGTTAAGGAGTCCTGAGCTTTTTTTTGAAACACTAGTGTTTTCTAATGTTACCTGTCCTTCTGGAGGCCTGCACCTCCTCCACTATGCGCCTTTCTAGTGAAATAGTCTTGTGATAAGTAGAAATATTTTGTTGCTTCCGATAAAAAAGTGACTTTAATTCCAGGTTCTTAATGTTTGTAAGCACTTTTGCAGGGGGAAAAGTCAGAGCTAATGTGGTTGCACTTGGTTAGGAAACAGTTCCTTGGGACCTGGGTAGCCTACATGCATGCCCAGTTGATGCTTGCTGTGAAATTCAAGATGAGCATGAGTTCATCCTCTAATTGATGCTTCTGTATGTTATTATAGGTTTGGGGTTTATCAAGTTTTGGGATAGAATTAGGCTTCCTGGTTGAAGAATATGCAGGAAGTAAAGGAAGATTTCCACCGATTAAGAGAAGAGCAAAAAACTCCCTCTATATTGCTACTATAGAAAAAGGACATGCCCTAGTGAATTCCTTGATCGAAACAGAAAGAATTGATCACCTGGGTCTAGTCGTCGTAGATGAGGTTTGTGACAAAGTTCTTAGCAAAAAATATTATTCCCTGCGTTTTATATGTTTGTGTTTATTATAAAGTAGTATAATTTCAGGCTTCTGTATTGGCAGTTGGCAATTAATGACCGACAGTCTTGAGCTGAAACCAAAATCTGTTTTGAAATTGTTTTGTTTTATTGATCAATGTATTTTAGTGCTACATCAGGACAATAGATTCTATGCTGAAATCTATCTTGTTAGAGGCAAATTATTTAACAACTATTTATTATTTTGGCTCTAGTCAATACTGGAACAGACAAATGGTAAAATATCATAGTCTTATATGACAAACTTAGTAAGTCCTGTAAGTTTTTATTCCTGGAATTGTGTCATTGGTCATAACTAAATTATTTAAAAGAATGCATCAAATCACATTGGATTGGAGAAATTGGTTCTTATTCTGTTTTTGTAGAGAATTTGCCTACTGCAGCTAGATTGGAGTGCTTTCTGCCAACTTGTGGTATCCAACAGGTGAACAGAACTTGTGTATTGCATTAGTCCAACTCAGCTTATTTAAATACCGTGGCTTCTAAATGGAAGAAGATTTAGGAGTTCTGCTTTTTTCCTTTTATGGCTATTAAGAAAATATTATTACCTTTCCTTATAAGCATTGCTTACAACTTCAGCTGTATAAAATTGGTTTAAGCTAATACAAAGATCTGTATGTTTGCTGCTAGAAAAATGCCGTTTGTAACCTGTGTGATCTAACCAAATGGAAGGCAAATTTTGCCTAATGTACTTGCTTTTGGGTCTGTTTTTCTGTGACTCTTGAATACATACTGTTCTAGTGACATGATCCTAATAGAAGATTGTTAGTCCAAATTGACCAGATAAATATTTAAAAGGAAGTCTAACACCGACTCCACTGTAATCGGTTAGTAGTTTGTTTCTAGAAATATTCTTAGCCAGTAATATTCTCTCCACTTCTCTCTTGTTTCTATCAACAGCTACACATGATTGGTGAGGGAAGTCGTGGTGCAACCCTGGAAATGACTCTTGCAAAAGTTCTTTACACCAGTAGTAAGTTATGGCTACAATTAATATTGCTAAGAAATATTGTAACCATGGAAAAGTCTATCTTTCCTTTCTAGATTTCTGTGTTCTTGGTTTTCTTCTGAAAAATGTTTTGTTTGGTAATAACTTTACATCATTTAATTGCTAACTTTACCCCATGAATTTGGGCTGAGTATTTTTGAAGCTTTTGTGATAGCTCCTCCGTGACAAATTATTGTCAAATTTCTTTGAAGAAGCCCCTTAACTCTTCCAATTAAATGCATCTCTAGAGATTTTGGTGATTTTTTTTTTTTTAAGATATAGGCCTTTAAAGTCATGGGTATGTGTTTAATATTAAAGCTTAGGGTCTTTTTAATGGCTATTTGATTTTTCCTGCCTTTTCTATGTGTGCAAAAGCAATGTACAGCCAGGTACTGAATCTTTAGAATGTTTCTCAGGTTGTTGCAGCCTAACAAAGTCATTCATAAAAGACATTTCTTTAGCATCTGGTAGGATGTTGAGGTGCATGGTCAGTCCTCTGATGAAGACATGAATGCTTATGAATATTTTGGGTATAATTTTGCTGTTAGAATAATTATGAATAAAAGCATACATTTTTACATAACTGTCGAAAAAGTGAAGTCAGTTTTGACATTAATGGGAGTATTTTCAAAAGAAAGCAGAAATGACTTAGTTTGTAAAACCTTATATGTTTTTAAGATACAGATGCTCAGTGTTTAATTCACAAGATTTATTCTCTGTTACTCTTTACTTTTAAATGCCAGTAGTGGCAGGTTTTATCGAGATGTAGGTAGGAAATATTGTATGAGGTAAACATTAGAAAAATAATCCTACATCCACAACATATCTTACACCTCTAGCAATGCTTTGTTCTGGGCACCCTCAATCAGCCTAGTTCCTCAGTCAATAGGCATTAAAGAAAATGTTTTTCTTAAATTAAAAAATAAGCAGCTATGCTACAGAAGCTGAGCATGGCAGTAAATGTCCACTTCTTTTTTACAGAAAATACACAAGTCATTGGAATGAGTGCAACTTTAAATAATGTTGAGGACCTGCAGAAGTTCTTGCAAGCAGATTATTATACCAATAATTTTAGACCGGTCTGTACACAAGCTACCACAAGCTAGTAAATAACATTTTTGACATTAAAGTTAAAGCAGCTTTGTTAAAATTGTGTCAGTTTTTGTTACCTTCTCTGTTTAGGTTTAAAAATTAGGTAGTATAATGCTTGTTACAGTTTAGAGTTGTATTGATACTTTTGCTATACATTTAAGTACATTGTATCTACTTATGCATGCACAAATATAAGTAACTTTATCTTCCTGTGATTACTGTTAAGTGATTTGTATTATTTTAACTTAACCTAAGTTTTTGAATCATTACAGTTTGTGTTGTAGTTTAAGATCTTTTGTTGTATTTAAGGAGGTGCTTATTTTGTCATGGCAGATATTTAGAAATACTAACTTCTAAAAAAGAAACTGTTGATGGAGGAACACGTGCTTGTGTGTGCATGCATGTGTATCTGTATGCATGAAGTGTAATGCTTTGAAAGAGACATTTAAACCGCTTAGCAAATCTTCTCTGCAAACTTTGTTATTACTAATTTAGCTCATATTTTACTGCTTCCTTTGTTAATCCACTAAGGTAGAATTAAAGGAATACGTAAAAATACGAGATACTATTTATGAAGTTGACAGCAAAGCAGAACATGGCTTTACTTTTTCTCGTCTCCTTCATTTCAAGGTAATACCAAAGTGTTTAAAGCTTGTGTCTTTGAACTGATTTTATAAAATTATGTTTCTCTTTGGTTTGCTTGCAGGGCTTTTACAACACAAATTACTGTAGCACCTTAGTTCATACTAACTGTGAGAGAAAGTGTCTGGGGAGCATACCAAATGCTTAAGTTTTTACCTATTTTTTCTGCCTTTTTTTTTTTCCTTTTTGAATAGAGAGAATACTTTCTGTTGTTTTTCTGGCATTTGAGGAAAATTAGGCTTGACTATATCAATTACCTATTCACTAAAGGTCATTGGTTAGGTTTTTCTGACTCTTAGATCATAAAATGAGATATTTATCAATTTTTGACTGTATTCGAGGGATTTATTTTAGTCTTATATGGAAAAAGAAGTGAATAATGATAGACCAACAGTAGCAAGTGACAAGACTGTGAGGTTGCTAAGTGAAATTTGAGCAAGAAGGAAGTAATTAAAACGTGATTATTGCTTCCCTGTGTTCCCCACTTGAGGCTGGATCTGTTGATACACTGTTTTTTAAATGAGAAACTGAGTAGAGAAGTTTATCTTAAAAATTCTTACAGTTATGTCATGTTAAAGCACATTAATAGGTAGTGAAGCGGAGAAGTGTTAAATAAGTGCTGGGTTTATGACTTATAAATAAACGTGCCTCCATCTGTTTTATGATAGTATTCTAGTAATCTGGAAAAAGCAGACCCTGACCATATTATTGCACTGGTGACTGAAGTTATTCCAAAGTACTCCTGCCTGATCTTTTGTCCCACTAAAAAGAACTGTGAGAATGTGGCAGCAATGGTGTGCAAGTATCTGAACAAGTATGTGTGTTTCATTTTCTTAATTCTGTAAAGAGTATTTTGTCAGAACTTAAGATTTAGCTTTGTTAGCAAGACCTTCCCTGGTGATGAGAAGTAAATACTTGAGTGAATACAAAATGATGCAGCATTAACTACATAAATTGTTGGAAGATGGTCAAGGATTTTTACTAAATGTGCTTCCCAAACAGTTTGTATTTTTGAACAAATGTGCAAATAAAGCACACTGAAAGGCATGCAGAGAGCCGATCTGTTTAATTTATGTTCTCATGGCCTTGTTCTCTGCAGGTTCCTTAACACTTTTTCTATATCACAATTGATGCAGTATTTTAGCCATATATATCCTAGTATATTCATTATCTTTTTGTACATTGTATATGCCCGAAGTATGTAAAATTCAGGCTTCATTAACAAATGTAGTGATTGATTTCATTTATGAAAACTTCTGCTTGGTTTCATGTAAGCCTGATGCTTATGGGCTACTAGGCTAAGTTGTACTCAAGACATATTAAAATAAAAAAATCCCTTCACTACCAAAATTGAAACCATTTTTGATATTTCCATAAGCTTAACTTGCAGTTGGGCTGATGCCTCTTTCTACTCCCATTTATATCCAGTAAGGAAACAGTTCTAATATTGGGAACTTATTTAGCATCTTGTGTGTTACAGAAACAGCCGGTAAGCATTTATTTGCTGTTCTTTAAGTTTTACTGAATGATCAATGTCTAAAGCAATGCTCTTCCTCCTCCAAGAGATTTTAAAGCTCACAGGGAGAAAGAAAAGCAAGACCTCATTAAGAACCTAAAGACTATTGGAAATGGAAGCATCTGTCCGGTTCTGAAGCAAACCATTCCTTTTGGTGTTGCCTATCATCACAGTGGCCTTACTAATGATGAAAGAAAAAGTATAGAGGAGGCTTATTCTGCGGGAGTCCTTTGTCTTCTTGCCTGCACAGCGACTCTAGCTGCTGGGGTCAACTTACCAGCTAGAAGGTCAGTTACTCAGAAATGCTTTTTGTGGTTTCCTTAAATCCTGTGTTGTTCAAGTTGGGAGCATCAGTGCTGTTTAAAGAATGCTCTTGCTTTCATTACTGAATACCGAGACAAAATTATTCATCAATTTCTGAGCAGAACTAAGACAGCAAATTTTCCATTTATGAAATCTGAATCAGTAGAAAGCCCATGTTATTTGTCATACCTGTCTTAATTGTCTGCCATACTCCATATGACCTGGGCATGGATGTTCATAGTCCAGTTCTACATATGTATGTTCAGATTTAGGAGGAAAAAATGACCACCACTGGTCTGTGTTCAGTCTTGCCTTTGTTTTTCAGTAGGATTTATTCTGCATTTTTGCTTCCCACTTTTTCTCACTTTTTTTTTTTTTTTTTAACAGGGTTATTTTAAGAGCTCCATATGTTGCTAGAGAGTTCTTGAAGAAGAATCAATACAAGCAAATGATTGGCAGAGCAGGTCGAGCTGGTATTGACAGTGCCGGTGAAAGTATTCTCATTGCACAAGAAAAAGACAAACAGTTGGTAATTTTTACTGAACTGATGATTTCAGTCACCATAAGATGATAGGAATAAGCTGATGGGGTAGACAGATGGAGCTGAGCTGCTTAGTTTTTGTAGACTTTCTATTGCAAGTATTTGACTTCTGTTATACCTGTGATTACAGGATTTTTTCTCATTAACTTTGTTATCTGTAGTGTAAGGTTTCAGACATTAACTGTAAATTTTAGATGTCTATAGTTTTTCTGTGTAAGCAAGAAAGGTGAATGTCAGCACTATAAAATAATGCAAACCTTTTGTGTATATGAATTGACATATTTCTTTCCTTGTAGGTTCAAGATTTAATTAGCAGTCCTTTGGAGAACTGTTACAGCAATCTCCTGCCAGAGTTCAATAAGGGAATACAAAGCCTGTTGTTATCTTTGGTTGGATTGAAGGTATCATTTTTTTTTCTGTAAATTGAGAAGCATTTGAGAATGTAAAGGGACTCTTACCTGTTTTTATAGTAAAAACAGATTTTTTTGTTCAGCAGTTCAACGTCCAAGAAGTTCATCTGGGTTCTGGTCAGATGAGTAGGACAAAGCTGTGATTAGTATTCTTACCTAACTCAGTTATCAAATAATGCTGTAATATTACACTTTTTAATGTGGACAGTGCCAAAATTATCTCCTTGATAAGCATTTTTACATTATTCCATTTTTGTTTAAAAAGACTTAATTTGTTCAAAAATTTAAGACTATCAAGAAGCAACAGTAGAACACATTGCAATAGTTGGAATATTAGGAAAGATGAGAATACAGGTCCAGTAGAGCCTTCATAGGTAGACTGTCTACTGTAGTATTTGTTACCATGTCATTCTATAAAGACAGCTAACAGGATAGTGCAATGTCTCGGTATTCAGTAATTTTTTTTGTTGTTTATATAGTTCATATAGTTCATGTTATGCATTTGCTTCTCTTGACCATGCTAATCATTTGCAAAACTGCTATAGATTGCAGTAACCCTTGAGGAAATCTACAGTTTTATGTGCCTTACATTGCTGGGTGTTCAGCAGCAGCTGCTGGCTAAAGAGAAGAGCCTCTTGGATATAGTTAAAGAAGGGGTAGAAAATCTGATAGAAAACGGACTCCTAAAAGGAAAATTATCTGAAAAGGACGGTAATTCCCAAACCATGCTAACAATCACACGGTTGGGTAAAGCTACGTATAAAGGTAAGATATTTTTTCATTCTTATACTTTTTCTTTTTTATTTAAACAAAACCTTTCATCTCCATCTGGTTGGTATGGTTCCCCATCTTCTGAAAATGCCATGAGAAATATATTTAGTGCCTGTTTTAATAATTAAATGATGTGATTCCCTGACTAACATTGGCAGTAGACAATAAACAATCAATGACTGAATACAGTGGGAGTGAGTTGGAATTTCCATGACAAGGGAAGTCAGACCAGAGCTGTACCAAAAACAGGAATCAAATTCTTTGGTGATTATAGTAAAAAGTGATCTGTTTTTATGAAAAGATATTGTAAATAATGGAGTTCCTTTTCCTAGGAAAAAGGTAAAAGGGAAAGGAAGTATATGAAATCTAGGCCAGATGTGGTCCAGAGTGAAGACGGTATATCAGGAACTTCTGCTTTCTGGTCTCATAAGATATGGGACATAGAAGATAATTCAATAGACCATCCAAATATCTGAAAAGTTTATATGAGAATCTACAATTAAGTTTTGGAGCATGTTGTTCAAGAAGTTTCAAGTTGGAGAATTGATTGAATTTCAAAAAAATGCCCACAAACTTGACATGTATATGTGCAAGTCAGTGGCTACCTTCTCAATTTCTCTATATCAACTTACTGATTCCAGTTACAATTATTCATCTTTCTTTTCTTCCTTTAAATTTGGATGGGTTAAAAATGCTATCTGTAATGCTGGTAGATGCTTTTGGATGACCCATACACAGACCTCCAAATTCCTGAGCTTAAACTTTATTTTATCAAGAATGTAGAGTTAGGTAGGCATAGTGGGTGCTCAGTTTGGAGAGAAATAACCCCTAGGACTAACCTGTGCATGCTGAGACATTTGAGAGGACGTGCCCAATCTTGTCTTTGTTGCCAAAAGACTTTTAGGTAGAATTTGAAATGCATGACTGATGTTTTCTGAGAAATGGAAACCGAACTGTGCCCATGTTGAAGTGTATTTATCAACTGGTGGCTTTGTGTTTAAAATTGTGGTAACTATTCTAGGGTCCATAGACCTCGCACACTGCAATGCTCTCTACAGAGAACTGAAGAAAGGCTTGGAAGGCCTCATTCTTGAGAGCAATCTTCATCTTCTCTATTTGGCAACTCCATACGATATGATTGATAACTGTAACCCGGATTGGATGATATACTTGAGACAGGTGAGAACTGACTTTCAGACATGGATCAGGGCATATATTCATTTTGCTCATTAACTTTTAAAATTATCTTTTAAATTATAGGAGATATATCCACGGGCTATGGTGTATGTTTTATTTTTGGTCTTACAGCTGAAGTGGCTTTTTTCATATTTCATAAACACCTAATAGATGTCATATCATGGTATGATTTTTAATAGAAAACAATACTTTGGCTGTAATTCATCTTTTTCAGTTCAACCAGCTAAGTCCAGCAGAGCAAAGAATAGCAGATATTGTCGGTGTACCTGAAAGTTTTATTACAAAAAAGGCTTCTGGACAAGCCATCAGAAAGGTAGGCTAAAAACTTATTCTCACAAGAAAGCAGTTTAATCTTTTAATTTGAATGTTTAGAAATGTAGGTTTTTCGTTAGCATTTTGAGCGTTATAACTGTTCTTTCAATAATTTAAGGTTCTTTTTAACCTTATTCCTTTGCTTTTCCTAATGTCATGTAATATGTTTGAGATGTAACACATTTGTTTATACGTGTAAAGAAGCTGCTGCATTATCAGAATATCTGGAATTTTGTGAGCTTTGAATTCTGTCCTGGAATTTCTTCCTAGAATGTGGACAGCGCAGTTATAAACAGGCTCTACCTGTCATTCGTCCTTTATACCCTGCTGAAGGAGACCAACGTGTGGAGTGTTTCAGAGAAATTTAGTATGTCTCGAGGATATGTGCAAAGCCTCCTTACATCTGCTGCTTCCTTTGCCTCTTGTGTTCTACATTTCTGTGAGGTACTGTTGAATACATCTAAACACCTCCTCTGGCATTTCTACTCCGCAAAACAGTGAATGTTTTTTCTGCTGTGCTGTATTAGAACTTAAAATAGGTGCTGTATTTCCCATTTTCTGTGCAAAGCAGTGTATGGCAGCATGGCAAAACACAAAGTGGTTTTTATGTGCAGAGCATTAATCAATGTCAGAATGTGCTGTAAATGAAGCAAATGCTGGAAGTTTCTGTTTATTTCTCTTTGAAATAAGCTCTAGTGTCGAAATGTTGTCCTGGGAGAGCAGCTTCCTCAGTTTTTCTTTTTTTTTTTTTTTTNCCTGGGAGAACAGCTTCCTCAGTTTTTCATTTTCTTTTTTATTTTTTGTTAGTCCTTCAGCACTGTCTCAGCTTTCGAATGAGGGTAACTCCAGATAACAGCTTTCACCATACAGCTTCCTCAGTTTTTCATTTTCTTTTTTATTTTTTGTTAGTCCTTCAGCACTGTCTCAGCTTTCGAATGAGGGTAACTCCAGATAACAGCTTTCACCATACAGCTTCCTCAGTTTTTCATTTTCTTTTTTATTTTTTGTTAGTCCTTCAGCACTGTCTCAGCTTTCGAATGAGGGTAACTCCAGATAACAGCTTTCACCATCTAAAAACCGNGTCCTTCAGCACTGCCTCAGCTTTGGAATGAGAGTAACTCCAGATAACAGCTTTCACCATCTAAAAACCGAATATGTGCTCGTGGCCTTAGAGCCCTATGGATAGTAATTAAGAGTATAGATCTGGGACTCAGTTTCTTTAATACTGTTTTTTTCTATTTTTGACTCTCTTTTCAGGAATTGGAGGAATTTTGGGTTTATAAAGCGCTGTTGACAGAACTTACCAAACAGCTGACCTATTGTGTTAAGGCAGAGCTCGTCCCTCTCATGGAAGTAGCAGGCGTTTTAGAGGTCAGTAAACCTGGCTTTCTCTTCATGAGCTCTTAAATAGCAACTTTGGTGTTAAACATACTGCTGTTACACACTGCACCAAAAAAGAAAAAAAAACAGAATCCAGGTCACTTCAGCATTAAGGTTTCTTCACCNCTGTGTTAAACATACTGCTGCTACACACTCCACAAAAAAAAAAAAAAAAAACAGAATCCAAGTCACTTCAGCATTAAGGTTTCTTCACCCTCTATGGGAGCAAAGAGGAATAAGACTTACTGTTTAAGCTAGAAGACTCACAGATATGGGATGTATTGGGAACTTGCATTTTTACAATAATTTTTCTGATGTCCTTTGCCTTTTAAATAAGAAATTCATCCGTCCTGTGAGGTAGACTCCAATTATAAAATGGAAACTGTGGTTACGGGAGTGCAGGAGAAACTTGTTCACTTTCCCTTTTCTTAAAAATAGTGTTCAGAGAGCTACCTAAAACCATTTCATGGGATGAAAGTCACAAGTGTGGATATCATTTGGACCATCACATATACTGTGCACGCAGTAACAGGGAAATAAAGCACAGAAAATATTTGCTGACAGTTATTCTTTGGTCATAATAATGTGACTACTTCCCATATAATTGAATTTTTCTGATTCTCACATGCCTTGGAGAATAATGTATTTTCTGTAGACCATTCTTGGATACTCTATCAAAAGAAAAGGGTCTAGGTAATTGTCATCAAATACATATATATTTTTTTGTCCTTAAAGAGAAGAGGGAAAAAGTCAAGGTAGTAAGATGACCAAATGAGTTACTTTATAACTCAGCATACAAAAGTTTATACCAAAATATGTCTTCTGTGACTGCACTAGAAGTGCATTCTTATTTAAATTTTGTAAAGATCTAGCACTATATGTTATGGAAAGAAATTTTCCTGCAGAAACCACCTTTGTTTAGCAAATACTTTAGGGGCTGCTTTACCTCCTTTTTTCACAACAGGACCAACCCAAGTAAAAAGAAGCAGATAAAACTCCCTAATGGTCATGATCTTTCAATTCCAGAGACTCTATCCTGCATATGAGAGTTCACAGCTGTAACTTGACACAGACTGCAGAAATATCAAAAATGGTGTAACTCATAAGACTAAAGGGAAAAACTGTTATCAGTACTCTTAAACAGGAAAGTGTGTTTTTTCTCAACTTCTATGGAAGCTTATACAACTATCTTCTCAATTATAGAAAATGAAGGAGTAGATTTTTCAGATTAAATCAACCCTTATTTATTTAGATACTTGTAAAGATGTAGGATGGTCATTCCTGGCAGTAACAGTGAATGCAATAAGCTGGTAAGAAAAGAGGATGCTGGAATCAGTAGGCTCTGAAAAATAAGAAATGTTATTAACCTGTGTAAGACTGCGTAGGGAAAATGCTAGGGGTGGATCTGTTCTGGAAGGGGTTGGTGTGACTAAGGATGCTTCTCAGGTGCTCAGCACCATTGCAGAGAGTATGGGTGTTCTTCAGAAGATGATTCACAAGGGATCACACTGATAATACAGGGATAGATTGGATGACAGTTTTTGCCTTGCCTAATAATTTTGTGCCACACGTTAATTTTCTGCTTGCAGGCACGTGCAAAACAGCTTTATAACGCAGGGTACAAAACTTTAGCACACTTAGCTAATGCAAATCCAGAAACACTGGTGAAGATGATTGAGCATTTGTCACGACGTCAAGCCAAACAGATAGTTTCATCTGCAAAAGTAAGTAAAAATGCTATAAGAAACTGCTTCAAAGGCTCCCACTGTCATAGGGAAAGAGTGAAATTTGAAATAATTGAAGCCTTCGGGTGTTTTGGATATCTGAGATGAGGATTTTTGGTCTATACTAAGGATCTACTGAAGTACTACTGTTCTTCACAATATTGTTGGTCTAAGAGTTGTCTCACTCTTGTACAAGCGTGAGGAATCCAGCACTTGCTGACCTTAGTGCACCTGAATGATAGACAAATGATAACTATTCTAATAGCTTATGTGCAGGATAGGGAGAGTTGCCCAAGAGGGAAGCCAAGTTTAACAGCTTGTCTGATGAAATGGGGAGTGAATCCCTCCCCTCACCTTTCAGTCCCCAAGTCACTGTAATTTGGTGGGTACAATGTATGATTACTTTAACATTGAAAATAAATGGCTTGAGTTAAAAATGCTTTTGCTTACAGGTGCTAGATGAAGTGGTGTGTTCTGTCATTTTTGTGTGCTTAAAAGCGTAGGACTAAAGTGAATTAGTATTTCATGGAACTTGTGGCTTCTTCGGTTTTACAGTGGACCAGTATGCCTAAGCAGTAACATACATTAGCAGTAGTGCCGGTGAAAATACTAGTCCTTTGAAGGAGAAATCACAGTCTTGCTAATGACCACAGTTTTTACTTTGTTTTATACTTCTTTTATACAAGCTTGGAAAAGGCATCTACTTTTATCCTTCCTTGCAGCCAACAAATGCCCTTGTGTTTGTTTCCTAATGATTTGATTTTAATTATAGATGCTGCTGAGTGAAAAAGCTGAGGCTTTACAAGAAGAAGTTGATGAACTGTTAAGGATGCCTGCAGATATCCCGGGGGCCTGCTGACCAACTTTTTAGTTAAAAAATCATGAAGCAATGGAATTCCAATACTTCTACTTTTTAATTTTGTCATATATAAAGCTGCTATAACTATAATAAATATTTAAAGCTTTTTGTAGACCTGATTTTTGTGTGAATTTTGTATCCAAATTACCTTCCAATTGGAAGGTAAATTTTGCATGATTATGGCACAGAGATGGGCTTTTAAAAATAGCTTTGCAAGTGTTTTTCAGCTGTGATGTCTTAAACTTCTTCACATGACCAATTAGAAAGTTAGAAATTTATGGTACTATGTATATGGTGACTAGAAATTTATGGTACTATGTATATGGTGACTTTAATGCTAGTTGGTAAAACCAATATATTGCCAAGATTAAAATTTGACTTTGTAATATAAAATCAGTTGGCCTTTTTTCAGCAAGGGAAACCTAAGATAAAATTTAATAAGCATTGCCATTTTCCCTCAGTTCTACCATTACGTTTGTTGCTCCGGAGAAACAAGACTGTTTAAAATCAAGTAGGATCTGCTGTTACATTTGTATTGATGTTTTGAGCCCTAAGTTATTTGCTGTACACTTATGCAAAGAAGGTAGTGGTGGAGAAACTGATATTAAAAAAGTTATATTACTCACTCATTTGTGATTCCAGAGACATCCTAGATAGTGAATTCCCTGCATTAGGCTTCATTTATAGGAAACATTGCTTTAAGGCAACAATTCTGATATTGTCGTGTTTAAAAGCTCAGGTAAGTGAAATATTTGTTGTACATTCTGTATTAAATCAAGCCAAGAACTGCAAAACTGCAAGTTTCAGAGGCAGCGTGAGGGATTTGTTTGCTAGACTTTGCAGCATCTCATGGAAATCATGTTACTGATATTTTGGATGGTTTTGGAAACGTCAAGGCACATTTTATAGTTTATCAGTAAGAGATAAATTTGCAGAATTCAGATGCAGAGCCTGTATTTGCCATGCCCTGAGGTTATCTAAGCGTGTCCCTTAGTGCTTCCCCTTGTAAGTAAAACTGATTTTGACAAAATGATGGCTAATATTAAAAAATAAGTAATTAGTTGTTTATTTAAAATAGCTTTAAAACAGAGTTTTCCTAGACCCATCAGGGAAGAAAATGAGGTTGACACTCGGCCTCTCTACTGCTCTGTTGCTGCAGGCTGTGCGGTGCCAGTGCAGCTCTTGTCATGTTCCCAGTGCTCTGTGCAGGGACTTGTGTCCTTAGAAGTGACAGGAATGAGATTGCAAAGTTCTGCTGTGCAAAACCTGATTTTTTTTTTTTTGGTTTGCCTTTTTTCCTGTTATACGAATAAGCTAGTACACATCTTCCACACTGCCCTTTTCTTTAATACCTATTAGCATAGCATTGCAATCACTAAAAAAACTAGTCAAGTGCACATGCTTTCTCCTTGCATGGAAGTATGCTTAAAAGAAATACAGCAGATAGTTACAGTTCTTAGGTGCTGATGGAAGATGCTCAGGTATTTCAATATTAAGAATAGTACTGGACTCCAAGGCCAGTTTTGCATGCAGGTGTGGAGATTTATTGGGTTAATGAATGCTACTGGTGGCCACACTGTGGAAAAGCTCGTGCTGGGGGGTCTTTCCTTGGTTCAAAGGAGTATTGAAAATACTAAAGCTTGTCCAAGTAGCAATTACAATTAGCTTATCTGCACAAAGTCATGACAGGCTCTTTGAAGTTGAGTCATGCAGATGTGCTCTATTTTATATATATATATTTATATTTATATATATACACACATACATATGCTCTCTGTACATCTGTATATGTATTGCTGGCATTTTTTTTAGTAACCCATGTTATTTTACTTTTAAAAAGCTTGTGCGGGCTAGTTCCTGTGTTCACGGGATTTCTTTTATCCCAAGTATTTAACTCCGCATTTTGGGAATCCCTGTGCAGAATTTATGAACAACTATTTTAGGAAGGATTTGTAGAAGTTGTGGGGCTTCGGCTGCTGTTTAGCTGTTTATTTTCATTGTGTGAATGGGACCTATTGTGAGTTGCGTGTTCCAGAAAGCCCCCTGCATGCAAGCTAGTCCCGAGCAGGCAGTTCACAGTTTGTCATCTATTTTAAAACCATTTTACTTGGTTTTACTGCTGGAATCAAGCTCAGCCGAGTTCCTGAGGTACCTAAATTTGCAAGATGCACAGTCTATGGAAACAAGGCTTTGGAGAAGAAAAGCTTTAATGACATTAAATGGCATGAAAATAATTTGGGAGACTTGGAATATATAACCTGGATTTTCAACCTCTTCTCAGAGAAATGCGTATGGTTTTCAAGTGTATACTGATCTTATGTAGGAATATATAGCATTTAAGTGGTTGTTTGCCACAGGCAGCTTTGTTCATCCCCATAAATGCTGCAAAGTCACAGCTATTTCTTGCCTTTCGCATATTAAACTTCTACTGAATTCCCTAAATAGAGCTATGAGTGAGGAGCCATGTGTGCAGCGTTCGGTCCTTATACCAGTACCACAGGCGTTCATGTACGTTAGCGGTAGTTCTGCTCTTCCTCTGTGTGTTCCAGTTCCCAGAAAGTCTTTTTATTAGCCCCTAGTTCCAAGTACTGGGATGGCACGGGGTGTTTGGCAGTGGTGTTGCTGGCGTGCGCCAAGCAGCCCTGCGTGATAAGGGTGGCGTGACCAAGGGATTCTGAAAACCGCAAGGCAGTTTGAGCTTTCTTTGAAATAAGGAAGCAGAGTGGGATGTTGTGTGGAGCTAGCTTCGAAAAACAAGCGTTTTTAAGTCCTGGCCATAATTCTTCCTTAATTTGCAGGATTTACAAATGTATATAATGGAATGTGGAAAAAAAAGTCTAAAAAAGAACACATTCAATTTATTGCATATGGCTGTTTTATATTTAGCTACATATAGCTTTCCAATAGCAAGATTTTGCTGGGTTGTAATGCACAGGCATTTCCTACTTGCTGTCTTCAATATGGTCATTGAATCCAGAGCGTGGATTTGGAGCACAGATTTCTGCTTAGGCAGCAAGAAGTGTGGAAAGCAACGAAACCCACTCGAAGCGTCTCCATCCCAAGAACCCCATTTTAGGGGTGGAAAGGAGCAAGTCCAGGAAATTCTGGGCTGTATCTCAGCGGATGACTATTAACATTTTCTGTATCAATAGTAATGTCTTAAATAGAGGTTTGCCACGAGGATTTGTCATATATGTAATTCCTGAAATACGAGGTTTGTTCGGAGGAGGGCTGGGTAATGCGTGTGACACTTCATTCATCCACGGATAAATGATTTATTGCTTTGATAGGCACTTCATAAAGGGTGATTCATTCCAGCCCTTCCTGGCGGTGTGGACATGTAATTGGAGGGGTGCCACTAAAATTGGCACTGACTCATGTACTGAGACAGCCAGGAGTGGCACCGGTATCTCCTCACTCTGGGAACACCATTGGTAAGTCACAGTTCATCAGAAACAGGGTGTTTTTTTGGGACTGTCCTAATCTGTTGGAGCTGTACTGTGTAATACAGAAATTTAGAGCACATAAAGGGGAGAATAGGTGAGCATGAAGCCAGGCTGATTAATTCAGAGACACGTGAACGTAGGAAGTGCTGGACACTTAGAGAGGCATTTGGGAATTTGCAGTGTGTCTTAACAAAAGCATTTCAGAATGAGCCGGGTAGGAGATGTGTATGCTTAAAATCAGGGCTGGTAAGGACGGGCTCTCTGAACGGTGCTGGCAGTGTTACATTTAACTGAAGAACACGAGTGTGTTTTCCTATGTGCAAACGCGGCCGGGGCTGATGAATCCACAGCAGCGCTGGCTGGAGCAAAGCCCTTCACCTGCCCCTTGCTCTTCTCCACCCTTGGGAGCCGCGTGGGCAGAGGAGACGGCTGCTGAGAGATGCGCTCGGGAAGGGAAGGACGGTGAAAACACCCCGCCGGCCCTTCCGCTTCCCGCGTGGGGAGGGGAGCGCGCGGGCCGTGGGAGCGCGCGGGCCGTCCCCGGGATGCGGGGGCCGCCCCCGCCACGCGC
>VWPW01031280.1:185660-197493 GCA_013389825.1 Crypturellus undulatus
GAGGCGGCGGCTGCTGCTGCTGCTGCTGCTCGAGCTGCTCTGCTGGGTGCCCGCGCGCGCCCGGGGGCAGCCGCCGCGGCAGGGGAAGGTGGCGGCGCTGAGCCTGGGGCTGCGGGGCCGCCCCGCCGGGGAGGTGAGCCCCGCGTTCCTGTCGCTCACGCTGGACGCCAGCCTGGCGCAGGACCCGCGATACGTCACCTTCTTGAGGTAGGCAGCGGCTTTCGGGCGGGGCGGGAAGAGGCCTCCCACACAGGAGGGACTGGGCAGCTCCAGGCGATGCCTTGGTGGCAGCTTTACTAATCAGTGCTCAAAACGTGCAAAAATAGTTTCCCATTTTTGCTCTTTTTTAACCTCTTCATTCCTCCTTTTGACTCTGTGAAGTTGCTCTATTTCTTTCCTCTGAATCCCTCTTTTCAAGTCCCCTTTATTTCTTCAGTCCTTCTGTGTTTACCCATCTTTCATCTCTACTTCCTCGCCGAGGTGGAGGCAGGGGGACACCGCCTCGCTTGCAGGCGGTTGGGGCTTGCAACCTTTGGACCTTCCAGCAGTAGCAGAGGAGGATCAGGATGGGGCCAGAAAGCAGCGGCTGCCGCAGGAGTGAGATGGGGCCAGAAAGCAGTGGCGGCCGCCCTGGGCTTTGCTGGGTTTGTTGCTACGAGCAGGAAGTTGTTGGTGGGCAGCAATCAGTCCCAGCTGGCCTCGGAGCAGCACTATCGCTTGTGCATCAAGGGTTGTCTGATGGGCTGTTTCCCCTTTTTTTCTCTCTGGTACAAAAGCATCTGAATTATCTGTAGTTTAGAGAAATTGGATATGATGGTGGAAATTGGATTTATATCCAGGTTCTTGTGGGACCGTTAGGTTGGTTTTGCCTTAGCAAAATCACAAATACCTAGGGGAGAAAAAAATGCCTGTCCTCAATGCAGGTTCTCTTACTTTCTCCCACCATGGCTCAGCTCCACACCAGTGATCCCTGGAGCGCATCTCCCTCCCTCACAGACTCCTCTGAGCTCTCCTAATGCCTCGGCCAGCAGTGGTGCTTTTCTATAAGAGTGACGGGACTACAGGCACATGAGGGGCTTGAGGTGGCGTCCTCAGTATGATTTAGCTGAACTGATGTCTCCCATTTCTTGGTATCCTTTCCGCAGCAATCCCCGGCTGCGCACGCTGGCGAGAGCTTTGTCCCCAGGCTTCTTGAGGTTTGGCGGCACCAAAACAGATTTTCTGATCTTCGATCCCGGCAGGGATTCAACCCCAGAAGAGAAAATCCTTCAGGAACTTCAGGGGAAGCAAGGTAAAGTGGATGTGAACAAAGACTCTTGTAGTTTAACCCATAATAAATTGCTCCAAAAGGTGCTGCAGATGCAGCAAATGTGACTGCAGCATTTACTTTTCTCTGCTCCAGGACTGCTCCCTTCCATAAGGATCTTCCAGACTCATCTCCACTTTGACCTCATCTCCTTTGGGCCCTCTCCATGTCTATCTCCCCTGCTTAACACAATTCCCTAAATTCTCCACAGTCTGTCAAACCTTCTTTTCCTCCAACACAATTAAAATTCTGAGCTCTGGGAGGGTCAATGTGAAAATGAGGAGGGCTGCTAAATATATCCCTTACGTATACGGTACCTTGTGCAACTTTGCTGTGCGATGCTCATTTCTGTGATGCCACCGCAGCGTTTGCAACTCTCCTACCAGGTGGGAGCCAGCCAAGGTCAGCTCAAAATCTGTAGTTTCACGCAGAGAAATAACCTGAGAGCAAACTGCTTGTTTTGTCTAGCTCTCTCCGAGGCAGAGTTATGCTGACAGTGAGCATTGCATTCCTAAAATTCAGATAAGTGATGTAGATAAACTGACCCTGACCTGACAGTCTTAATTGCTTACATTTGGTTCCTGGGTACAAATATTTTTCCTTTGAATTCACTGAATTAAAGCCATTATTTCTCTTTAAATTCTGTGAAAATATATTAAGCACTCCAGAGTAGTTTTATGAGGAGAAAAAGAGTAGCCCTTTGTATATAAGTACAAACAGGTAGTAGGTTTGGAAGCATTGTTTTTACCCTATACTCCTTTTTTGAATAGGCTGCTTCTCTTTGGAATATGTGTAACTTCAGCCTACTTTTAACTTTGGTTTATCATGGGATCCTCTTGAGTTTTTATAGAAATTATATAGAAAATGTATTTATGTGTATGAAGAGAGGTGAAATGTGTGCCAGACTTCTGCCAGTGTATTAGTTTGATTCCTGTAATACAGTCAGCAGCTCTTACTGCGTGGAACAGGAAACGGTGCCAACACTCCCCATCGCATAAGAGCAGGAAGGGAAGTGGTGCTTTATATCTCTCGTAAACATTAGGACTATTAGTCATGTGCTATTGTTGTGAGGAGGCTGTTTATCAGCTCCTCCTGTGCTGGGCAGGGGTGCGCACCCCGCTCTGCACTTACTCATGGTTTCCAGGGCAGCTCTTGGGTGAAAACGGGTTAGCAGGTTACGGCCACAAGTTATAGCAGCTTCCAGAAGTCCTGTTTAGTCTTTTTGTTTTCTCTCTCCATCCCCTTAAACGCAGCTATACATGCACACGTGTGTGTGTATATATATATATATATATATATATCAGTATCAGTTTGGCCGTTGTCTTCCACACAGTTAAACAGAGATGACTTCCACAAATCTGCAGGAGTGGCTGTCAGCTCTACGTAAGCACATTACATTTCTTGGCGAGGGACACAGCCTTTTGCACACTGAACCCTTGTTGAGGGCACGGAAGTTTTTTTGGTGTCACATTTTATTCTGTCTTGCAGAGGCTTGTGGATTAAGATCTGGGTTTTCAGCTGTTGAGAACCTGCTCCTCGCCCAGTGGCCCACCCAAGAGAAGTTAATTCTTAAGGAGCAGTACCAGAAAAAGCACAAAAACACCACCATTACAAGTAAGATTTTGATGGATTCTCATGCTTCGATTTAAAACTAGAAAATTGCAAAGCACTGTTCAAGGGTAAAAGTGTCATGGGCAGTTAAGAGCTGAAGCCACCAAAAATTAAGGTTTCTTTAAGTCATTGAGATGCTTCTTAAAATAAAAATTTACCCTACTCTGTTTTTTCCTTTTTATTTTTTTAAATTTATTTAAAACTATTTAGTCACTGTAAGAGTTAAGCAAATCTCAACATCTTTCAGAGTGATGTAGAACAAGCTTCACTGGGGCTGGGTTCTTTGGTTTGGCTCTGAAAGCCTGGCACATCTCTATCTATAGCAGCAGGTTAAATGCATACAGTGCAGATTTTGTTTGGTTTTAAATCCATAAGCACAGCGGACCTTCGAAAAAAATGGTCTCTCTGGTGTTTCTCCATCATGCAGGAAGTACAGTGGACATCCTGTACAGCTTTGCAAACTGTTCACAGTTTCACCTGATCTTTGGGCTCAATGCCCTGCTGCGGAAAAATGGCCTTCAGTGGGACAGCTCGAACGCTCGGCTGCTGCTGGATTACTGCGCGTCTCAGAGGTACAACATGTCCTGGGAGCTGGGCAATGGTGAGTGCAAACCGTGTCGGCTGGCAAGGGAAGCAGGCGGTGGGCTAGGAACACACTACCGCACAGTATGGGCTACTGTTCAGGGCAATGTGTTTTTAAGAGCACATTTTGGGTGATGCCCCAAAGAGCGAGGTAGTATTTTACTGGGAAAAAAGCCAATAGAGGGTTGGTATTTTGTCTCCCAAGACGAGGTGTGGGTATTGACATGCACGTGTCTCTCCCAGAGCCAAACAGCTTCAGGAAGAAGTCTGGCATTTACATCGACGGTTTCCAGCTGGGACAGGATTTCATTCACTTGCGGCACCTGATGAACAACTACCCGCTGTACCGGCGGGCACAGCTGTACGGCCCCGACGTGGGGCAGCCGCAGAAGCACACGCAGAAGCTGCTGCGCAGGTGAGCGGGAGCCGCTGCAGAGCCGCAGCTGCCCGCCTGCCGACGCGTACAGGATACGCAACCGATCGAGCTAATTCATTCGCGGGGAAGGAGGAACTATCTGGATAAATCCAACATAGCTGAGGACAGGTTTTTTTTTTTTTTTTCCTTAATTTACAATCATTGATTTTTTGGATGGAGGGCGATTGATATTTTACCTGCATGCAAAATCTTAAGCGCAAACTCCTCAGCCAGTTATGACTAAGGCATTAGCAGTACCGCTCTGATCCACGTGTCTTCCAATTAAACACTGGCTTTAGCATCATTTTCACCCAGGAAATCTCCCTGTGTTGCACAAACATAAATTAAGGCTCCCAACAAACCTGTGCTCTTTGTTTGCAGCTTCCTGAAGTCAGGAGGCAAGGTGATTGATTCTGTCACTTGGCATCAGTAAGTACTCCTAAGATGTCCAGTTGCTTGCTCAATGGATAAAATGAAATGTTGTTACGAAATGTTGATTTAAACTTATTCATGGGAAGGAGGGAGGGAAATACCGGTTTGAAGGGTTCCTTTTGTGCCATTCCGTATGCCTCCTTTCCTCCTAATAAGCAGATTACTTGAGGGAACGTGTTACAGAAATGCAAGGAGAAGCTGGTTAGTGCCCAAAACTGAAAGCACAGCCAGGAATTTATGACTTAGGGAAGGCAGTGATGGAAATGACATGCACAAGGTCCTTTTGTGTGCTAAATATTTACACTGCAAAAAATGGAAGTAGGGTGGATAATGAAGAGAAATGGCAGCTTTATTTGGCAGAGCAGTGGTGCAAGGAGCTGGCCCTTGCCCAGATGAGCAGAGTTTTGGCAGTGGTGGTGGTCTGCTATGGCAGGAGAGGCGTCCCAGAAAGCACAAACCATCTGCAGGAGCAAAGCGCTCCGTGCACAGCAGGGGGGAGTGGAGAGCACAGTAATGTGGCTATACCCATTAATTTCTAAACCGCTCTTTGCAAAAATGTCCTTAATGCTAAGGGAACGAGGCCTTCTCTGTGCGAATGTGGGTGACCTCGCTCCCTGCGCCTGGGGGCCTGTATTTCAAGCACAGGCTGCTTCGACCAAGCCCTCTGGCTGCAGAATGGGGCTTCCTCCACCCTTTAGAGATGCAGGGAGCAACCTGGGTGTTAAAGCTGTTGAGCAGCTGTAAGGAAGAGTATGTCCCTTAAAGCAAAGGGAGCCCTGTGCTTCCAGGAACGAGATTTAGATGGAGCCTCCATCCCAGTCCCCTCCCAACTGCCAAAGCAGCAAGTGAGAAGCTGCAATGTGACTTTTTTTTTTCTGTTTAACTTTATACTGTAAAGCAAGTTATCACATAGCAGTATAACAATATTCAGCATGAGGAGAAATACAGAACCTGACTCATATTAAGTGATATATTTCTGATTCTAAATGAATAATGTGATTCCTAGAGGAAAAAAAAAATCTGCTTCTAGTCCCGTTGATCAAAATTTCTGTGATATTGTGCCTTAGTCAATGTAATCCTCCGTGGAAGCCCCTAAAGATAATTGGCATACCTATACATTTGAAAAAAAGAATTAAAAATGGACAGAACAGTGATGATGTGAATAACTGTACCGAGCGACTGTGTTCTTCTGTTGTTTTGTACCAGTAGCAGAATTTTGCCTTAGCTTTGTCTGTGTGTTTTTTTATCCAATTTCAGCTACTATGTGAATGGACGGCATGCTACAAGAGAGGATTTCTTGAGCCCAGAAGTGCTGGATACTTTTGCCACAGATATACGTGATGTCCTTGAGGTTCATTAGCCTGTTTACTTGTCCATACCTAGTGGTATTAGAAAAACAGAGTCCTCAGTCAAATAGAGCTTCTCACCCAGCAATAAATAAGGACCCTCAAAGCTCAGGTGCCACTGTCAGGGTAAATATGTAAAAGCACATATTAGCAATACTGCTAGTAGATGCACTCAAGAGAAACCAGCTATGCCAGAAACTTTGCAAACCTACAAAAGTCACTGTAGGTTTTTGTTCATGTTTCACAGTATTTGGAGATCCTGAGAGCAGAAAAAAAAAGGGAGTATAATGCTACTCAGCTTGGGAAGGCTTACAGAAACAGAGTCGTCTTTAGTATTGTTTTCCTATTCTAAATGTGAGTGGATATGATTTTGGGGGGAAAAATGCTTTTCCAGTTGTGCTGATCAAAATTTCTATGATATTCTGCCTCAGTCAATGTTGCCACCCATTAAGTGCAAATTGCCTGCCGAGGCATTTGGCTGAAGCACAGAATTTTTATTGATGATTATTTCAGAAGCCGCACATTTAATTACTGTCTCTTTCTTTTCTCTCCCATGTAATACTGAGTAGATTGTCGACGGAACTGTACCCGACAAAAAGGTTTGGTTAGGAGAAACCAGCTCAGCGTATGGAGGTGGAGCTCCCAAACTGTCTAATACCTATGTCGCCGGCTTTATGTGAGTGAAATAGCACGTTGTAAATTATATATTTTTATACGGTTGAAAAAATGCCATTTTGGGGCCTCTAAATGTCCACAGGGTCAGCAGGATTCGCTTTTGCTTCCCAAAGGATCAGCTGCAATGCTGTATTCAGTGACCAAATCTTGTTGAGTTTGAGCTAGCTGGTCCTAGAGTATGAGACCGGGGACTAATCCTGTGTCCTTTTTCTCTGTCACACTTGGACTACTATGACATAATTAACCAAAGTAATATCTACATTTTCTCCAAGGGTACCAGATTTAGCAATTTGTTAAAGTCAGAGAAACAAAAAATGGAAATTGCGCTTTTCTTAGCACTTCAAATGATTTGTTAGCGGATTAAAATGGCAATGGTATGTGTGGCTCACAGACAACCTTGTTACTTGGTGTGATGATTTCCACAATTTTATGCTTTGCGGCAGTTCAAGAACACATACTGCTGTTGGTTTCCATGGTCTGTATCTTGTTTCTTTGGGAGAGCACAGCAACAAGGGCAACTTAAATCATTCCATCAAATCAGGCTGCAAGTCAGATGCAGTCTGGAATTAATTTCCACAGTAATCATTGCAATTTAGTTGCATAATTTTAAGCAAATGTCAGCATTAAGTCTTCTTTTCTACTTCCCATCTCAGTCAAAGAGGGGCAGCAGANATTAATTTCTACAGTAATCACTGCAAGTTGTGAATTTGATTTAGTTGCGTAAATTTAAGCAAATGTCAGCATTAAGTCTTCTTTTCTACTTCCCATCTCAGTCAAAGAGGGGCAGCAGAGCACAGCTTTGGACTGCAAGTGCATTTGCCCCTTGCGTGCCTCCTTTTTTTGGCAGGTGGTTGGACAAACTTGGCCTTTCAGCCAGGAAGGGAATTGATGTGGTGATGAGACAGGTGTTCTTTGGAGCAGGAACCTACCATCTGGTGGATGCAAATTTTGAACCTTTGCCAGTACGTATACAATCCCACTAATGCTATTTGAATGCTCTATGTACTTGTATGCACAGACAAAATCTGATGTGCAAACAGAAGGTAGCTTTTCTTACAACACAAGATAGCAATAGATTTTGTAGAATAAATATAATTACAGCACAAGTGAAAAACAACATAATACGAAATTAATAAGGATCTCTTGGGTCATATATGGACCAAATATGTGTGGCCACATATTTGTATTCTGTAAATAGTGGCCAAAACATAAGCTGTGAAAACATGTATTTAGCATAGTTTATTTAGAATATCATTCTTCTATGATCAAAGACAGTTACTGAGCATGACATTCTCTTTATGTATTTATAGCATGCTCTTTTGTGCTTCCTCTTTGTATATTTATAGCATGTTCTTCTAACAGCATCTCTGGATGAGAGGATAACGTTTTCCTTTTCCTCCTCTTTTTTTGCCTCCAAGTTGGGATTTTTTACAGGCTCATAAAGAATATGTAACAAGGAAAGCAACATGAAAAATAGTTTTATCCTGCATTTCAGATAGTCCTTACGCCAGGGATCAAGTTGTTGGGAATGGAAAACTTGTTATACTCCCCTACCCAATTTAAAAAAATACTTAGATTGAAAGGATATATTGTTTTCACCTACAGACAGTACCGATGCTAACAAACCAAATGATACTTAAAAGGTATGGAGAGCTTTCCTTCTAGGAAAGCTTCAAAACGAAGAAGTAGTGCTGGAAGAAGCTCTCTTTGAAAGCTACCAGCTTGAGCATGTGGATGGCAAACCCAAGTTTTGTAATGTTTTGAGAAAGCTCCAGCTCAGGGAGTGCTTTTTGCTTCCAAGTGTTCCACAGGATTTCAAGGAAACAGATCTCTGTCAGCACACAGAGCTTCCTTGGGGCAGCTGCCATCTTTCAAAAGTAAAATTATTTTTCTGAATTTGGTCTTTTCACCCACATCTTGCAGGAATGGTGGGGAGGGCAGAGCAAGGACGACAGATATGAATTTAGCATACGCAGCAGGTGTAAGTGCATGTGTGTTTTGCTACACAGGACTACTGGCTTTCGCTGTTATACAAGAATCTGGTGGGCACCAAGGTGCTGCGTGTCAGCCTGAAGGGAGGCGCCCAGGGGCAGCTCCGCGTGTACCTGCATTGCACGAACACCCACCAGTAAGCACACACATTCCCGCAGGAACTGCCCACACAACGCTGAGAACTTACCCTATCTCAAGCCCAGGCGTGGGAAGGGGGTGTCTCCCATCCCCGCTCTGTCCTGCATTGCAAGTGTTGTTGTCCCTGTGTCCTCCCTTCCACTCCTCATCGTCCGTGATGTGTAAAAGCAGTAGTAGATGCCTTCCCTGCAGGCGCCAGTCCGTGGCGCGTGCGGGCCCCCCTTCCCGCAGGCAGCCGTGCCGTGTGCTGAACGCTCCAAGATGCTCCTCCTGTCCCTGGCAGTAAGGCAATGGCTGTGTCTCGTGACCCAGCTGGGGGCAACAGCCGGGTTCTGCACAGCTGCTTCATTCCCTCATCATCAGCATGATTTCCCCCTTGTTTTTCAGCTCAAAGTACAGAGACGGGGATGTCACATTGTTCGCTTTAAACCTCTACAACACAACCAGGTATTTGCGGCTGCCTAACAGCTTATCCAGCAAGCACGTGGATGAATACCTGCTCCTACCGCACGGCAAAGAGAATATACTTTCCAGGTAAGCATGCAGTATGGTGTATCCGTGTGTGTGCGTATGCAGATGGGAAGCCGTAAGGGAAGGTTTGTGCTACATGCCAAGCTGGTTAAGAAACACAGTACTCGGTTGCAGTTGGATTTCAAGAGGTGCTTGCACTTGAGAGCAAACGAAAAAATATCTGCTCCAACTATCTCTCTCTGTTTCTCTAGGTCTATTCAGTTGAATGGCCGTGTCCTAAGGATGGTGGATGACAAAACGTTGCCAGCACTTACTGAAAAATCCCTTGGTCCAGGGAGTACCCTTGGCCTTCCAGCTTTTTCGTATGGGTTTTATGTTATCAAAAATGCCAAAGCTACTGCTTGCATCTAAATGTCGAAGGATACTGTAGTAGCAGTTGACTCGTAATGGTTTGATACTAGACATTCACATTTCTATAATGAGACCTAACTCTGGCAATCAGTTCAAATCTGCTGGTGATGCCAGTTTTGTTAGTGGGGTAGACACGCAGCCGTAGCATATAGTTGGTGTGCAAAACATGTTTTCTGAGCTTCAAGAGCAAATTTTCAACTAGGGGAGTTTCAGATTAATTTTTTTTTCCTTTGTCTGGCCTGCATCAGTACATCCGATATCAAGATCCTTTCCTATTCCCTATGTTACACTGCATATGCTTTTTCACACTGCAATTTCAGGTCCCTTCCCTTATTTTATAGTTGATGTAAACAGAGCTTTCAGATCAGTTGATCTAAAAACTTTTCTTCAGAGAAGATTAGGACTGTTTTTTAAACACACAGTTGTGACTTTGCTTGCAGCGTACACAAGAAATACCCACAACTTGGGATCTTTGTAGCTGCTAACTGTGGTCTCACAGCTACGGACCTATTTGGTTTCAAGACTGCTGGCAACTCTGTGCCTCTCACTGGCTAGCAATCCCTTCGGGAGGCACAAAAAAAGCTAGGGACTCAGAAAAGAAAAAAAAAAAGCAGAAGGTGGTGAGTCCGAATGGGAACTGAAATGAAGGAAAATGTCATTCAGAGAAGCAAAAACTGTTATAAAATTTTCGGCAGCTCACTGGCTGATAGAGCTTGTCCACACATCTCCTAAGTTATAATGGTTGGTTGGGTCACAAGATGGAGCTGTAGCCCTGAATTTTCCAATGAGATATCTTGACAAATAAAACACTGTTGCTCCTTCATAACAGCCAGCAGTCAGTATTGGTGTAAATTCTGCTTTAAATAAATACATTTTTACTTAAATAAGCTATTGCTTTAAATAAATGCTTTAATAAAAGGGCTTAAAAACACAAAATTGATAGCTAGGCTTATGAAACTGTGATCAAAAATTTTCACTATATACAGGACTTCAAATCCCCATCTCCAGTGTTAGGAATGTGGTGCAAAGGCTTGTAGCCCAGGAAGTTTAATAGACCCAAAAGATAAATCAAACAGGCCAAGTTTTGTTTACATTGTCTGAGTTCAACAGGAAAATAAAGGGACAGTGTAAGGTGACAGGGAAAAAATCCCAGATCTTTCAGTATGAAGTGTTCAAATCTAGACAAAAAAAATATTCTTTGCCTGCTAGCTTATTTTGAAAACTTTCTAACAACTTTGTTTATTTTAATGCTTGTACATGGATTTTATATTTGACTCTTTTATTAAATAATTTATACTTGCTTTTGGTAGTTTTCCTTTTTTTTATTTTTTTTCTTCAATTCCTGAGCACTTCTGTCCTGAGACCTACCTGCCACAATATTTCACTTTCTTTGTGTTTTTAAGCCTTAGGATTCCAATCTTGTATGTCAGGCAAACAACAAAAGAGAACAACCATGAACTATAATTGTATCTTTGTCCACATTTCTATTGTTTTACCTTTTTGACTCTGGAACTTGGATTATTGGTATTATATTTACAGTAAACAAGTTACTGGAAGGTGGAGTAACTTGAGTGATAAAGCTTTTATACTATGGTGGTTTTATGCATGTGAAAATAAGGAAATAGTCTCCTGGGAACTGGTGATAATTTGACCGTCAAATTGGCATTTAAGTAGAACAAGACTGTGGGGCCCTTAATGCCCTTTGATTATCAACATCAGTGTCAATTCCCCATATATTTTTTGGTGAGGGGCCACATTGTGCTACAGTGAATATAAATCTATTGATTAAAAATCAATAAACTGCTTTCAAGGGTTCCTTGAAGACAGTCCAGAGCTTGATCTGCTGGGACTTGCTTTTCACGTGTCCTGCAGGACATGTCACTAGAACTAGCAGAGTTTGCACATGCTTTGCTGTGGCACTTGCTTCTCTGAGTATCGGGGACCTGAGAGGATCTGTTCAAATTCTCTAAGGCTGGGCTGGCACCTTATCGTGTTATTATTTTCCTTTATTTTATTTTGTTATTTTTCTACTTCCTTTTGCTTGTCTGCATTTCAGATGTAATTAACTGCAGAAGTGACACGGGCCTTATTTTAACTCATGACGTTGCATTACAGGAATTTGTAGGAAACTTTGTAGGAAACTCCTTACTTCTAAGACCTTTGTCACTGAAACTGTGTTTTATAAGCTGAGCTGTTTATGGTTCTGTCTTAACACCATGTTATTTCCCCTTGCACATTGTGAAGTTTATTCATTACCTCAGATAAGCTGAGGTGCGGAGTGAGGCAGGGCAGAAATTTTAAAGGGCACATATGGAACAGTGAATGTTTTACTACCTAAAGCCTGAACACTTCTGTGAGAGCAGACAAACTACACAAACTTAACAAAGAGCATTAAAGGCTCTGCCAACGCACAGCAAGTAAAAATAGTATAAAATCATAGAATGCCTAAGGTTG
>VWPW01031284.1:0-72143 GCA_013389825.1 Crypturellus undulatus
GGCGCTCGGGAAGGAGGGGAAGACCTGGTCAGTCCAGAGGACTTCTCCAAAAGTGGTCACATCATCCCGTGCCCAGTTTAAAGATAGTTGCCCTGTGCTTCACACGGGCTAGGGAAATTTTTGCGCCTTTAACAAGATGCTTTTTCATGAAGAAGGTTTTAAGATGTTTTTGGCCAGCTCTGCATAATAAGGGTCTTGGTATTGCCAGGGGACCTAAATGAGTAGCAGTCACATATGATGAAAGTGAGAAAATGCAGCCATGTCACAAGACTTTTGCAAAGCAGTCTCTAGTGATCATGGTTTTGTTGGGAAACCCAGAGCACTGCTTGCTTCTGTGGTAAACACTTAGTGTTTTCTCTGAAGTTTATGGCTGTTGAAAGGTCAGAGATTTTGAAGGCACCCATGTGGACAGGAAACCCCCCCCAGAGAAGTTTTTCTGTCTAGTCCAGAGGTCATAATTATAGACATCTGACCTGTGTCAAAAAAGAATAGCCTCTGCTTCTGCGAAGGATAAAAAGTTGGAAATGTGTCCTCTGCAGTGAGCAGAAATGGTGGTTGCTGGGCCCATCTCTCCTCGTGGGTCCTTGCTGTTGTGCCTACCCAGTGCTGAAGAGGTGCTCAGCACAGAGCTCCCACTTCTCTTTCCTTTGGGACTGTTTGTTTTATCTCCCTGAAATATTTTAATTCCTAAAATGTAGCTCCTTAAAGCTCTTGTGACAGTTCAGGCACCCGTGTTTGCCTTCTGCCCTGTCCTTTCCTTCTCCTCCCATTCCTGTCAGCTTGGCAGCATTTCCTTGGCCCTTCAGTGGCTGAACTTTCTCTCATAGTAAAATGATGATAACTCAGTCTGCTTTCTCATCCACAGGAGCCAGGAAGAAACATCACATATCATGACTAAGTGACATTTACCACATCGAGCATAATCGGTTTCAGCTCCTTCTGAGCAGGCCCTGGTAGATTTAAGAAGTCAACACAGTACGAAGCGCCTTACCCACAACAATCTGCCTACTCAGAAAGGGGTTTATTTAATCTAGATCTCCTTTAAAGCGGCAGCGGTAGTAAATGGGATGCGAGTTTGCATCTCTCTTTCTGGAAAGCAGCTTATTGGTTCCGCTGTGCGGCCCTGCGGAGCCGGCGCTGCGGGGGTGACGCCGCCGCGGGCAGCTCAGCCTTGCGAGGCCCTTAGCGCTTCCTCACGCAGCCGGAGGCTCCGATCGATCCCGGACTCCCTCTGGCCTCATCTGCTCAGGCTCTTGCAGCAGGTGCTCATTAGGGAAGCACAAGCTTTCCCCGCTCAGCGCATCAGGCAGGCAGCGTTTTGTGGTCTGCATAATTCCCGCTGCTTAACATTGTCCAGGGGAGCAAACGAGATTGTAGAATCGGTGGAATGGGCTTGTGTAAATTTACCCAAGAGACTTGGCTATCAGCTAGCCCCAGCTGTATGATCAAGCAGTGTTTATGATTTATTGTGCCCATAACACTTCTGTGTATGTGCCCCTTTTCAGAAGTAAAATGTACAGCAGAAAATGAAATGAAGGTTGTTCTAGAGGTACAACATGAGGAAATACAGGATTATGGATGAGGATGGATTAGGAGGAGTCTTAGGGGTGGTTTAGAGGAAGAAGGAAAGATAATGAATCAGAATCTTATTGTGTATCACAACTTTTATAGCAATCTTATCTCCAAGCAAATCAGGTTGCCTGCTGTTCTGGGTTACACTGATTTCAGACAACAGATTTATTTTTGAGCTTTTTTACAATACCAAATCTTCAAGTTAGAGGATAAGAACAATTAAAGAAGTGGGAAAAGAGATGTTTTCAAGCTGAGTTGGGGGTTGCAGAGGGAGACAGGAAGATGTTTCCATGTGACAGGCAGCAAAGAAAGCAAGGGTTCACTACTGGCAGTAGTGTGAGAGCACAAGGTACAAAAGGCAGAAACAAATAATGAGACAGAACAAGAAGTATTTCCTTCAGTAGGCATCACTAGGCCTTACAATGTGCACATTACAGGGTACATTACAAACTGTACAGCAGCATTTTTTAAGACTTGCAAGTTGCTTTTGTGACAATTCCTTTGGTGCTGGGACTGATTATATCTCTGGAGAGCTGTACACTTAGTACTGGAATAAAGAAATACAGACTTCAGAAGTCAGACATGAGTCCTGCTTTCTCTGGACTCCTTCAAGTAGCAGCCATGCTTCTAGTCTTGTCTGAAGTCCAGATGAAGCAGTCAAGAAGGGGGATGAGAATGATGACCGTGTTTAAATTGTGTTGTGCCTTGTGCATGATTTTGCAAGTCATTCTGAACCCCCTTCTGTAGAGCACGTGTGAGGACCAAAATCTTTTTCAGAAACCCACAGGATTCAGAAGGGGAGGATGCCATTTACACACTTATTAGGTCCTTTTAAGAATCCTAAGCAAAAATTCCTACAGCTGCTCCTTACTTGAGCCTCACATTTTGGGTTTGACTGAAACACTTCTTGCAGGTTAGGCTCCATGCTCCGTCAGAGCTGGGGAATATACCACTTCTCTGCACAGTCTGTCCTGAGGCTTGTTCATATTCATGTTGGATGCTTGCACCTAGCTTTTGATTTGAATTCTCTCATTTTCTGTCTCCCACCATAAGTAACAAGGTTTCCTGCTTGATGAAGAGTTCCTTTATTATCCCTAATTTCTTCCCAGTAAGATAGCACTCCACTTTCTTTTCATAGGCGAAACATTCCTGCAAGAGGTTTTCTGTAATGTGTTTTCCTGGCTCTTTCTGGAAATTCTCTAATGTTTTTTAATTCCTCCGTAAAAGGAGCCGACAGCAGTGAATGTGCTGATAATCTACCCTCAGGCCTATTAAAAGCATATAGGTAAAATCAGTGTTGCCCTTGCTCTTCCTGTGCCCGTGTTCAGAGCTTGCCTTAGCTTTGCCACCGCGGAGTTGGACTTGCAGCTCCAGCTGGCCTGGTGGTCCTGGGGCTGCTAAACCCTTCTGAGAGCACCCGCTGTCCTGGACCGAGGCTCAGGGGTGTTGTGGCCTTTTCTGGTGCACAACTCTGTATTTGGAGTCATTAAAATCTTTTCTTTGAGTGATATGGCTAATGTGCACCTCTTCTGTTTTACCTGCATACCTACAAGTGTTAGTAGCAGTAATACCATATTTGCATCTGATTCATAGTTGAAAATGAAAAATATAGGGATACCAGTACGAATTAGTACCAGTTCCTCAGGGAACACCATTAGAAAGATCTTATAATGATTCTGCCTTTGGCAAGCTAAGTTTTTATTGCTTTCAGTTGTCTAGTAATTAACCTTTTCCTTTCCCACCCTCCTGAGAATTATGCTGAACAAAATCAAGCCCTGTATCAATATTTAAGTGAATTCCAACAATGGAATAATCATTACCAGGCAAACTCGCCTTCTTTCTGTGGAGCGAAACCAGGGGTTTTCCTTTGTGTGTTTGCTTGCTTTTTTGACAAGACCTATTTTCCATAGGCCTGTATTAGCTGACATTATTGTGCTCGTAGACTTTCAAGCTTTATCAGATATGTCACTTTAAATCTTGTAGGTGGTTTGCCAAGTGTGAGAGTAACACTTGCCCTCATGAAAATGGTCTAAATGAGTATGTAGGAGCCGACACCATGATGTGCTGGCAGAAAGGGAATGTTGCTTTAGATTATTGTCCCAGTAAGTCTTTATTCTTACATGAAAACATGAATAGCTCATTGTATCCACCTTTATCATGGAAAGGGAGAGATCCCTTACTGAAGCTTGGTATGGACTTCCTCACTTTTGCTCATAATTTTTTATTACTTTAGTTGCTAGAACTATGTTGCTTCATCTTTTTGTATGCAAGTTGCATAAAAGTAGAAACAAAATGGAAAAGCAGTGGAAAGCCATCTGAGGCTTACCTTGAGCAATTAAATATTTTCAGACCTATTTTGCACACTTTATAATATTGCTCAGAGATGAATGCTTAACTGCTCCTCTGTCTGCATCCTCCCCGTGCCCAGTGTGTTGGCCTGAGCCAGCTGAGGTTGTAAATCTGTCCATTTTTGAGGATTTTCTTTGGGCTCCTTACTGGGAGCCTGATGCCTCTGGAACCAGGCAAACGCAGAGTGTTCAGAAACTGCAGCAGGGCCTGTCTAGGTCCATCCCGTTGTCACGAGTGAGCAGTGTGTAAAGATGCCACCGCCTGTGTGGCTTCCCTTGCTGTTTCTGCCCTCCTGCCCTGGTGAGGGCCAGCCCCTGCATGGGGCTGGGCCTCGGACTTGCTGCTGGAGCTGAAGGTCTGTGCAGTTGCCTTCGTTTGAGGTGTGGGTTTCACTGCTCTATATTAAGTAACAGCATAAATTTGTAAATAGTGCTTTCAGCATATCTTAAGGGACCTTCTGAATACAGTCTCTGAAATGCATTTTCCTTTATTTACTAATCAATACGTGTTTCTTTGGCTCACCATTTGCACTCCTTGCTCTAAGTGGTCAGGAATGGGTAACCTTTGGGTCATGCCACGTGGCTCAGCTCTGTGCCCAAGTGGCTAAAAAACGACAGCCCAATAAATGTGATTTCAGTGGCAGTAATACTAGAAATCATGTTATTTGCGGATTTTACTACCTATTGTAAAGCTTGGCTACACATAAGTCATAAAAGCTGTTATTTATTTAGTAAAGCTTAAGTTCAGGAGGCTGCAGGAGGAGGCCCCAGATGTGACTGCACAGCACCAGAGCAGGTAGGTAATAGGGCAGGTCATCTGAGCAAACCAGGTGGTTTTACCCCCAAATTTCTAATATTAGACAATGACAGGATGGTGTTTGCCAACTAGAAATAAATCCTTTATTTAAAAAAAAAAAAGTATAAATAACGGTACTGCTTACTCCTAGATATCAGGGACTAATTTGGAAGGGGTAAGTACAAACTTGTTAAAAACATGGGGGAAAGGGAGCAGTCAATGTTTGATCTTTTATTAAATATTTGTCATTTGTGCCAGCAAAACAGCTGGTGACTTATCAGGGAGGAATTTACCATTTTGTGGAGAATAGGCTCAGCTGTGAAACATTGTACAGGAAAAGTGTGATGGGAGCCATGTCCAGTGGTAAAATCTGATCCTTGCTGTATTGTGATTAACAAGCACTTTATTTTTTGGCTGTGTATATGTAATTATTTTGTGTGGTTCCCTTTAAAAGCCTCGCTTGTGTTTCCGAAGGTAGTATAATGCGATTATGCACAAAAGTGGAAATGCCCTCTGATTGCACCAGTGTTAGACTCTGGCACAGCAATGAGTAACCTGCTAATAAGGTGCATTTCACATCTCATTGCTGACCCTAATAAAGTTTTTATACTCTCTAATTCCTTACTAAATATTAATGTATAGTGTTCTGTATTTCATTTACTTCACATTTTTCTCTCTAATTCAGCTGCTTCCCTTTATCCTATGGTGATTGTAATCAAAGGCAAATCCAGTTGTTTTAATGATCAGTTTTTATTAGTCCTTAAGGCAAACTGCACTGTAGAGATGTCATTTGAGCGCAGCATTACTATGCCTCTACAGAAATGATTAATTTAACCTTTTTGCATATTGCAAGAACTAAAAACATAATAAATCAGCGGAGGTTTATTATACTAAGTGATATATGTAACCTACTAGTCATTTGTTTGCTTTAGTTGTACAGTAGTTGTCAAGATTTCTTAAAAATCATTATGGTCCTGATCCAATGGCTACTAAAGCTGATACATAAGTTGCTATGGTAGTTTCATAGCTGACTGATCTCGGCTGCTCTCATATGAAGCTCATAATAATAAAGACAAAGTATGAAGATAAAACCAGAATTCCCACAGACTTCAGTGAGGTCAAGCTTTCAACAGATAAGTTTGGATTTTCATAACGACACTCTGGTAGGCTTTTTAATAAGTAAAAATACTCAACCCAATATATGAGTAGTATTAATTGGGAGCTACATGTTTCTTAAATCACAGCTGTGAAGCTGTGAGCAAAACCATTTGGTCAGCACTTGTTTTCACTTCTGTTATTGCAAAACATGGGAGCTGTGGTCATGGATCATGGTATTGAACAAACACTGAGTGAAAAACCGGTTCCTGCCCCAAAAAGCAGGTGTGCCCAGCTGTAGTAACTGGGCTTCCAGCAAGTCATGTTGGCAGAAAGCTGCAGAGTGTGAAGGCTCAGAGGTTGCAGCAGTGCACTTGGCAGTACCCAGGTCCTTGCTGACAGGGAAATGTGGGGCACAGCTGTCCTCTGGGCACGAGGCAGGTCTCCGGAGCCAGAAGCTTTGTTCTGAAGGACTTATTTCTGCAACCAGACTGGTCATTTGATTAATAAATTCAGTGAGTAGATTTAATAGTTGTGGAGCATCTCACTCGAATAGCGTCATTCCTTGAGTCACAGAAATGGTTAAAGAAGCCACTGGAGGACTTGGTCACCATCCTTCAGGGACTACGGCCTGATGATCAGGCCGGGAGCAAGGACTCGTGGCAGGCAGAAGAGCAGGAATGCTGATAATGTTTTGGTCCTCTTATCCTCCCAAGGAGGGCAAACAAAACAGTTTAATTGCTTTCCAGTTCCAAACTATCTCACAAACACCAGACGGTGGAAACACTTGAGTGCTTCTCCGAGGTCCCAAGGCTGGCTGCCAGCAGAGATGCTTCGAGGACGGTGCCGCCTGGGCACTGGGCTGCCCGGGAGGCAGGACAGCCTGTTTGCTGGCACCAGCAGGCGGCCAGGCTGGCAGCAGCTCCTCTCACTGCCTGATGGGTTTCTGCACAGGTTTGCAGGGCAGTCTACACATTCTTGAGATGGCTTTCGCTTATTAACAGAAAAACCCTTTTATTCAATGTTTTTTTGGCAATACTTTTTTCTCCTTTGCTCACTGCTACTAACTGCCTCAACTTTTGGCTTGTCCTGGGTGAACGGGCCTTCCTAAGGAATGGGAATTCACTCCTTGTCTTTCCGTGGATTTTTAGAGCCATGGCTGGTCTTTAAGGTTCAGTTGTAGAAGGGGGCATGGTGAGCAGGCACAGGCTTTACTGGCTGATGGTCTGTGGTGGAGTGCAGGTAGGTGAGGAGAAGAGCAGGCACCAGCAGAACCCCGGAGCAGTCACAGGTCACAACTTGTGCTTGCAACTTGCTCGTGGTCCAGGGGAGATGTACGAAACACCTCAGTCTTCAGCCAACTGAAGGGGACAAATGATGCATCTGGGAACTATCTTCTTGCTTGGAGCCTCCAAGAGAGGTGCCAGGGACTTTGGAGATGTCTCTGTGGGTCAGCCTGTCAGGGAGCAGGTACTTTGCGCATCCTTTCAGCTTCACTGTTTTACTAACCAGAGAGTGGGGAGAAAGGCAGAGATGGCTTTGAGAATTGTCAGGAACTCTTCTGTAGGCTTGAAAGGGAAAATTTGAAGCTATGTCCTCCTGAGCCTGAGAGCAGCTAAACAACAGCAGAAAAAAAAGTGAGTGAGAGGAGCTAGAAGCCGTGAGGGCTGCAGCAGGAGCAAAGCTGGGCTGCCCCCCAGGGACCCGGTGGGGCTGGACAAGCAGAGCTGCAGCCCCGCTGTTCAGCAGGGCTCACCAAGGAGCGTGCAGGGGAGCTCAGCCTGGGAGCAGGCAGGAGGAGGTGCAACACTTACACCTGTAAATTCATGCAAATTAAAGACTTTTTGGGGTGGAGTTGTACTAGAAACTTGAAGGGATTTTGAAGAGGTGACATGAGCTAGAAGCATCATGTGTGACCGAGGGTTTTTGTTGGCCCAGGCAATATTTGTTGAATGTTGAAAGGCAGGGAAATGCAAAATCAGAAGGCTGATCAAAAATTATCTGTTTTTCTTTTTTACTTTGGAAGCTGTCATGGATTTCTCTTTGCAATAGAGTATATATTTTAAGGAAACATCTGTTTGTAATTTTGAAGGGTCCAGCAGTTCCTCCAGAGGTTCTTTTGCTATTACAAGCATGGGTTTTACCAGCCTAAATTCATCTTGTTCTGTTTTCCACCTATGGACTGTTATACTCCACTAGGATGAAAAGCCTTCTGCGATTCCTTTCCCCAGGTAAGTGCTCACTTAGTGATCAGACAACACCTTACCCTTCTCTTCGACAGGCTAAATAAATTGAACTTCTTGAGACTGCCACTCTGATATGTTTTCCCGTCCTCTAATCAATCCCACGGCTTACAGCCACATCCAATTCATCGAGCTCCGGTTGATGTGCAAACAGCAGTGCTGAGCACCGGTCTCTTTTTGCTGGCAGTAGGATCAGTTAGGGCTGAATGTAGCCATAACATAATGGGTTCGATTTTCCCTGGTAGATGGCCAGAGTGCTTTAGTCCTAGCAGCTGTAAGGTAACGCTGTAGGCTGGTGTTGAGGTCGTAATCTACTGGGATCCTCAAATGGGCACTGCCCGCGTCAGCCTGCGGTCCTTCTGCCTGCACATGTGTCTCCAGCCCGCTTTACCCCTATCAGCCTCGTTGGATAATCCGACACAGTTTTTTTCCCAGTGTTTACTCTTGGCTATTTATCGCATAAGTGATTCATCAAGCAACCTTGGTTTTGCGCTAATCAGGGGCTGAATGCAGACAATTAACAAACAGAGGAAGTCTAGGATTACCGAGTGCTCCCGTGCATGTCCCTATTCTGATTATATTGGTGGAGATGGTTTTGTAGCGTTAAAAGGCATCACATTTTCTTCAAAGAAGGAAGGCTTTGCTCTGTCAGCAGTTTCTAAGGACTCATTTTCTTGTGGTGTTTTGTGGTTGTCCAGAAAAGGCCAACAAGCACAATAATACATAGAGCTGCCTGAATAATGTCTCTGTTATCGATGCCACGTGTGCCATGGGAATTCAGTCATCTTCTCCTTAAAAATTCCATCCCCATGTTCTTGGCCATGTAGTGAGGAAGGAAGAGGCTGGATGTGTGTGTTTGGGGGCTTTTTTTGCTGCTTTGTCTGTTTTTTTGTGGGGACATGGTGTGGGTGAGGAGGAGGGGTTTGGGTAAGGAGGGTCTAGGTTAAAAGGTAATTATTTTTGTAACAGATTTAAACCTTGAAACACATTGAACCGATTTCTAATACAAACAGGATCAGCATTAGCTTTTAAAGGATTGCTATTATCTTTTCAGGACTGCAATGTGATTTAAACTGTAATAGATATTGATTTCTATATTAGTGTTCTTGCTCCTTGTATTGCATTTCTGCTGCCATCTGCTAAAACAGGAATGGCGTTTTTCACTTTATTGACTGGACAATGAGCTGGAATACTGTATTCCTGCGCTCCCGGGATCGCTTCACTGACCGTAAGCTTATCAGGAAAAAGCAAGGCTGGGACAACGCAGGTGCTAGGAGACTTGCATTTTTAAAGTAACAGGTACTGCTTATTAAATGCACATAGAAAAAGATCCACAGGGCGTTGGAGACACTGGCAGGAAGGGGAGTTGCTCCGAAGAGCATCCATAGGGCACTGTGTGAACCAGTCTGGAGTGCGGGGCTGTCCCGGGATGCTCCGGCAGCGCTGCTGAAATGAACTGCCTCACTGCAGACACGGTACCAAACTGGAGTCCTCTGAGATGAAGCTGCCTCTCAGTTATGACTTTTTTCCAGAAAACTGATTTGGCTTAATGATAGAGAATGGTAATGAGCACTACTTAATTAGCATAAATTACCTTTCATGGGAAGGAATTTAGCTAGTGCCAAGTAGTTAAGAAGTGTTTAATAGAAGTGAAATTCTGAGAGCTGATCTTAAGGTATGGATAGTGCCAAATAAAACTTAAGTTTTCTGCTGTCTGGGCAGTTGAGTGGTCTGTCACGTATGCAGCCAAAGGTTGGTGGCCTTAATTCTGGAAGGTCTGGCCCATGATGGAGACACCAAGTTGTTCAAGTTCAGGAAACCAGACTGTGTCAGGATTCCCATATTTTTTGCTGGGAGTGTGGAGTGGGGTGGAATTTATTCCGAATATCATCAGGGACCTGGAGAAATTAATTCTAAGAACTGGAGAGACTAGTTACAGAAAGTGTAGTGTTCCAAAAATTGCAAAGTATTGGAATAATGCATGGACAAAGCAAATGAATTTAGATAACCTGTATTCTATGCAAGAAATAGGTAGTGTATATATATATATTTTTTTTTACAGTCAACAGAGAAAAGATTCTTTGTACTTCAATCCCTGCAAACTCTAATGCGTTTGAGGCTGTTAGTGCCAGGCTGCCCACCAGCACTGCCTCTCACCTTGTGTCTCAGGTGTTAGGCCACAAGGAAGGAAGGGTCTCACTTGGGACCAGCGTGGTCTGCTCCAGGGCAGAAATGCTTTATTATCTAGTGAGCAACATAAAGCAGTGGGACTGCAAAAAAGGAGAACGCTTTTACCTGGCTTGTTCTGGTGCTGGGTGGACTCGGGCTAAACTTTCTCATTTTGCTGTGACATGCTTCTCTAAACCGGTCTGTTCTGTTTGATTGGTGCAACTTCCAAAGCTTCTTGCCTGTTTTGAATCTTCTTTTGTCTTGACTTAGGCCCAAAAATACTAACTCATAAAGTCTGAACATGGAGTATTTTTACATAAGGAGCAGGCTCTTCTCTGTGTTTGTAGAACAGATAAGTTGAGTGATGTCTTTGCCCAGGGCTTGGCCTTTTAGCTGTTCAAGGTCTATTTTGAGCTCTGTCTGGGTAGCACGGAACCTGCTCGTGTTTGCTGTGAAAGCTGCAGATTAATCTCTGGATTTGCAAGCTATTAATGTGAATCAAGCACAAACTTGATCCATGTAAGGCAGGTAAGCTGTGTCTTGCACCTAACATTAGATGCAATCACCAAGTGAGTGCTGTCCTGTTGGAGTACATATTTAAGAGAATGTCGTGGCTTTCTGCATTTATTTCCCAAAGTCTGTGTCATGGCAGGAGTAACTGCACTGCACACAGAGGGGACAGCCACAGAGTAAGTAGCTCCTTTCTCCTGGTATGGAATTTCCAACCGGCAGCCTGCTGCCATGGACAGGACCTTGGAGACTAGAAAGAGAAGCAGAGCTGCTCTTGGAGACTGCGCTTATATTTGGTAGCTGCTTCCAAAATACAGTGTATGGCCAGGGGGGTTTATCACCCTGCTCATAATGAAGCCATTACGCTGCAGTCGCAGTGCTGAATCACAGCTAATAGATTTTCACTTTGTTTTCTCAGTTAAGTCATATTTGATAAATGTAGAAATGTGTAGGGAGCGACTTATCTCAAGTAGACAGTTTCTTTTTAAGTGAGTGCCTTGAACATGCTTTGCATGAGGATTTTTTGGAAAGAAAAAGGGAATTCTGTAATAAATATTTGCAGGTATTCAATGGAGAACCTAAAGTATCTGAGTACAATTGTACTTTGGGATCTGCTAACTTGCCGCTGTTCAAGATAAATATGCATTTCTCTGGATATACATGTACTCGTGCATTTGTGTGTCCGAATGCAAAAGGGGAGGATTTTATAGTATTAGATACATAATTCTTTTAAGCTTTCTGTATTGTTTTAAAGGCTGGCTTAAGTAATTTTTATTAAAATTCTTTCATAGGAAACAAACTGTTTACCTTCAGATAAATGTATAAGGTTATAATTTGTCTAACTTAGTATTGTTTCCTTTTATTTTAAAGTTTAAGTGGTTTGCATGTGCCTAATAGTGGCAGTGCGTGGTAGATCATGGCACTAGGTTGTCCCTTCTAGAATTCTTCTGAAAGTGTTTTCAGTCCAAAGTATCCCACCCTTCTCCCTGCGAAATATGTTAATTATTATTTTTTCCCCTCTCTGGAAAAGCTCTAGCAGTAATTAAACCAGCTTTCTTGGAAATACTGCAGCTGAGCCAATTTTCCGAGACTGCTGAGGAACTTCATGCTGGTATTTGAGGACTGGGAGGCCCCAAAGCAGGCACCCGAGTGGGGGCTCGGGTCGGATTTTCAAAGGGAGTCTGCAAATGCAGGGAGGAGGGGTTTTGGGAGTACCCAAGGAGAATCCCAGGAGACCCCTTCCAGCAACTGAAGGAGATGAAGTAATAAATAAAACCGTGTGAACTCTTGGCATTTTAGAGAGTGTTATTCAGATGTGCTGAGCACCACTTGTCTTTCCGCAGAGTTAACTTGGCCTTCACGTGAAATGCAGCGCAGCACCAGGCTCGCAGCCTTCCTCAGGGGCCAGTGCTGTTCCCAGCGAGCGCGTGTGGCAGCTTGGCCACATCAGGCCCTTGGGGTTCCTATCCCGGCCGGTGCGCCATCCTCCTCTCCATTCAGGCTTTCCCTTGCCCGTATTCCCAAGCCTTAGGCTGGACCTCGCAAGCCTCCTGCTTTCTGCTAACTGCTCCGTGCTCAGTGTCCCATCTCTGGCTCTCTTCTCCAGCTGACTTTCTCCCCAGCGCAGCTCAGACACATAAAACACAACCGACCAGCACCACATACTCAGACAGCCAAGCCAGCTACCAAGTGATGTAAAATGTAAGCCGTGCACCTACAGTAACCTAACCTCAGGCCATTAAAATCACATACTTTGCATCTGTTTTAGGATTTATATATAAACGTTGTATCGTGAAACCTTTAGAGCTTAGTGAACCAAAAGCCGGTTTTGGATTTCTGCATGTCAGGAGTTATTTTGAATGTGCCACTGGGGTTGAGATGAAGGAATTGGAATTTTGAAATATGTTGGTTGAAATTCCTGCTGAATTACACAAAGTCAGTCTGCTTATCCGAATGGTGTCATCTTCATGAGACAGCGATGGGGAAAATACAGTTAAAGAATCCTACACCAAGAGAAATACCCAGGATTCACTAACCAGTGCTTGCAAATGTTTTACCACAGTAAGACACACAAGATAGACTTGCAGAGAAGCCTGCCACAAGGACTTTGGTAGGAACTCAGTAGCTTTTAGTAACATGAAAGCTACCCCTGTAGCTGAAGATTATTTCACACTGCAGTATCCTTAAATGGAAAAGGCTGTATTTTAAATTCTAATTGCTGATAAGGATCTTAGGTGAGTGTTTCAGATTGTTTGTCTAATGTGTTTATTTCTGTAATTTTGATTAAAAAAAAAAAGCAACAGCAACTCCTCTGTCTAGGCTGTGTGTTTTCCTCACCTCATGTTGCCAGCGCAGGCTTGCAAACCTGCCCTGCTTCCCAAGGCAGCACATGGCAGTCAGTGCCTGTGGGTGACTGGCCTCATGTGTGCCTGGCTCTTCTGACTGACGGGATGGTGGAAAAACCTGCAAAATCGACATGGGAAATATTTCCTACTGGAAAAAAGTTGATGCACCTGGGGGAAGCCAGTTGTGGCTAGTAATCTCAGGGTTTTGTCACCTCCAGGGTCACAGAGCTACTGAAAACATTTACTCAGTATTTGGAGAGAGCGGTTACACCCTCTGGGAAAGTGGAAATAGAAGCCATTGTGGATCACTTGGTACCTTTTCTCTAATGAGGAAGAGAGGCTGGCTAGCAGAGAGGAAAGTGTGCTGTAGGTTTGGGGATTGCCTATTGCTGTCTCAGAAAACCATAAATTGTTTAATTCTAAGTTAAGCCTTTTTCTATTGAAGCCGTTGGGCTTTTAAAACTGGCTTGCAGCAACTAAGAAGTGACCTAGCGTAAGAGGTCGTCCAGGAGTGTCTAACAAGAGCTGGGAGGGCCTGAGCTCTGAGGTGGCTGGTGCGGTCCTGGCTGGTACCAAGTGACACTTGCTGGAGCACAGGCAGATCACCGGTCCCTGCGGGCTGTCACCATCCTCAACACCCACAGAAATCTCTCCATCTACACCCCTACCAAGAGGGTGGCACTTGAGAGCTGAGCTCTGCAGAGGTAGCATTTTTGGAAGGTTTCCAGCTGGCGGAGGTGTGTAGGAGAGCTGCAAGTTGCTGATAGTGGGAATGTGCGGGTGGAGAGCACCTCACCGGGGAGCACGGGTATGGGATAACCTCCTCTTCCAGAAGGCCTGGTACTGTGGCAGGCTCTCAGGCTGCAGGTGACCTGGTAGAAGCCACTTCATTGCAGATATGCCCTAAATGCAGCAGCCTGTGCCTAGTTGGCAAAGCATTGAAGTACATCTCTTGACATGACTAGGATGTAAGTATTGACCTGGGGAGTTTGGTGCAGTAAGGATTTTAATTAAAATATGCTTTCCTCAGTACTGAGGTCTAGATAAAATCAAGCTCTTGGACAACCACAGTGAAGAAATTATTCCCATAGTATTTGTAAACATGGGGTGGAATTCTCTTTGATTGTAGTGTGAGCTTGACGCTTCATTTGCTTTCCTCTCTCCAATACATTAGCACATCTCTGAAATACCTTTTAGAAGTGTTTTCTTTAGCCTCAATTTTTTATTCAAGCTTGTCACTGCTTTGATGTCCTTTATAACATAGAATGAAATTCATGAGATTTTTTTGGTGTATCAATTTCAGTTAAAAAAAAAAAAAAAAAGTAATTATTCTAGATACCAAGACTTTTCAGCTATCAGGTCTACTTATGTATACTAAATACCCCATAACAACAATTTCATATGTAATATTAGGCTAGCTAGATTAGGAAAAAAAAGCTGTACCAAAGTTTCCATATTTGGTTGCAGTTTATGAAGTTGCAAGAAGAGAGAATCGCTTGTCACAGTAGTGAGACTTGCGAAAGTGCTTGAAGTTATTTGCTTGTCTCCTGGAGTCGTCTTTGGAAAGTTCACCATTTCAGAGTTTTAAATTTATTTTATTGATGCTGTGTAGGCATTTACTAAAGCAGAACAGCAGATGCCAGTCTTGAAATATTAGAATCCTTCCTGTTGACCGAAGTCACTACCTCAGTACATTGCCCTCTGCCAGGCCTGGAGTTCCCTGGCCTTCAGCAGCTCGAGCTTCAGTTTGGAGTTGTTTGGACTGTAAGGCAAGCTGAGTTTCTTTTTCTTAGCAGTTGGCAGAAAGAAGTGTTTGTTAGGGAGGTTATTCCTGTTGGGTAAACATTGCGGTTTGTTTGGCAGCCAGATCTTCCAGGGATACGTGAGCAGGTTTGCTGTCCTCTGCACACAGGGCACAGCCCTGGCCGTGTGTGTGCTGGAGCACTGCTGCCTTCTACCAGAGGGGCTGTTTTTGCAAGCAGGTGTCTTGAACAACATCCACTGGAGGATCTTGTGCGGTGCAGCTTTCCTGCTGTTCCCAGAGGGGATTGAAGGGAGCATTGCTCAAAGGGGCTGCTGTCCACACTTAGAGAACTTCTTTTCCCAGCTTCTCTGGGCCTGAAGATTTGAGAAAAGACACCAGAATGCTCCTCTTTACGGAAAATTACAGTCAAATCATAGCAGTAAGAACAATAAGCAAGGAAGGGAGCAAAGAGACTTGCTAGCAGCTGCCCTGTTACCTGTTGCATCTCCAGCTCTTATTTGCTTCTGTAGTAGCTTCTGTCCTGTAGCATAACACATCAGTGTTGCCCTGCTCGGCAGTTAGTGACATGTGTGTCTGTTCCGCTCCTGCCGTTACAAATCACACTCTGTCTCTGGAATTGGTGATGCTATTTCCAATGCCAGTGTGGATTACAGTGTCCTATCAAATAAGGTACATCTGAACCACCAGAGAGGACACAATCGATGACAGGTCAAAACACTGATAAGTTCATTTTTANTAACACATCAGTGTTGCCCTGCTCGGCAGTTAGTGACATGTGTGTCTGTTCCGCTCCTGCCATTACAAATCACACTCTGTTCATCTCTGGGGTTGGTGATGCTATTTCCAATGCCAGTGTGGATTACAGTGTCCTATCAAATAAGGTACATCTGAACCACCAGCGAGGACACAATTGATGACAGGTCAAAACACTGATAAGATCATTTTTAATGAGTGCTGCTCATCCAGCCAAATTTGCTGTAGAGGGAGATGGCAGATCCAGGACAGAATATTAATCTCTGCTATTAAACAGTAATTATTAGAGCAAATTGCTGTCTGTATTCATTTTATGCTGGGTCCTAAATAGGAAATACTACTCTGCAAAATACTATCTAGGCAATATATAGAATTTCAGGATCTTGCAACCTCTACTTGGGATAAAAATGAGAGAGATTCTGTTTGCTTGTACAAAGAGAATTGCTTTTAAGTTGGGCTAAGAAATAAGCACATCAAATTTGAATGTTACAGCTGATAGAGGCAGGTAAACAGGTCACGGTAACACATGTGGTTTTCTTTTTCGTTTTCTGTAATTTCAGTCTTTGGACAACTGTAACAACTAGGGGCTAAAAGTTGACCTAGAATCATAGAATCATAGAATCATAGAATGCCTAAGGTTGGAAGGGACCTCTAGAGGTCATCTAGTCCAACCCCCCTGCACACGCAGGGCCANGGCAGGTAAACAGGTCACGGTAACACATGTGGTTTTCTTTTTCGTTTTCTGTAATTTCAGTCTTTGGACAACTGTAACAAGTAGGGGCTAAAAGTCGACCTTGGTGTGTAGTGACACCTTGCCAGAAACCACTGAGGCTTGGTTTGGGGTCAACACGCCATAGCCCGGGGGAAGCCCTAAGTCACTTTTCCCAGGGTTTTTGTCAGCGGTGCATGGGGGTGTGTGCTTCTCTCTCCATCCTTCCCGTTCTCCTCCTTGGCATCTCAGGCTCTTTATCAAGAAGGGTTAACTGGCTCTGAAGTTTGGGAATCTTTTGAGAAAATACAGCAACCAGTCCCAGAGAGCAAAAAGGCATATTTGTTTAGGTCCTATTAACAACAATGCTGTTGATTTGGGGCAAGTCAAAGTTTATTTCTCACTAGGCACTTCTCCTCTACAAAAGTAAATAAATCACATTCTGAGATACATCAAGGTGAAGATTTTTTTCTGTCAAGCCCCTTGATTTAAACATTCTTTCCCTGCCTCTTTCCTGCCCTCCCTGGTTTGCCCCTCAGGCCTCAAGAGGAAGATGTCTTTCCCTTCCCAGCCGCCCGAGGAGAAATGAGCAGATGGTTCCTGGGGAGAGGACGAAGTATCCCAGGGATGAATTCCTTTGGTTTGGGAGTGAGAAAGAGCTCTGGTCCTTGCTGTGGGGTGGGCTGTCATCCAAACCAGCATCCTGCTGCCTGGCCCATGAGCGGGAGGGAAGGGAGACGGGCAGCTCACCTCACCCTTCCCAAGCCGTCTGCCTTGCAGGTTTGTGTGCTCGGGAGCCCTGCTCTGACTCGCCTGGGCCCGAAGAGACAAGCAGCTCAACAACCCTCCTCCTGTTTTGAGGTGGGGAGGGATCAGCGATCACTATCTTAAGTACTCAGCTTGAGCAGTGCTCCCACCTCTTGCAGGCTGCTTTTTGCTCTGTGCTGTGGAGTCATTGACAGTCTTGACTCCTGACAGTGGTAGCAAATGCAGTTGCCAAAAAAATAGACCCAGGGAGACAGCGATAATGTACTGATATGTTCATGTGATTTACATTAGAACAAGTTTATTGCAACCATAAATGATTGCTTTTACAAGGGGTATGTAAGAAGTAAAATTGAAATGCATGCTCTGCATGCTGCTGCATGTTCTTCACGCTGCCCTTGTATGTGTAGAAATCAATTCCTCCGTTTGCAGTAGCCAATTACAGCCCTGTGACATTAAGGGATGGCCGGCCTTCCTATAGTGTCCGTAGAAGTCTGTTCCTCTCACCTTCTGTGAGGAACAGTTATTGATAAGAAATTTGGGTTACTCATGTTCCCTTTAAATGCTAGCCACCTTTTGCCTTGTTAGTAGATGATATTTACATTTTTGTGCATTAATCAGGATCAGACCACATGTCCTCTCCTCTTTTAAATGCAAGACAAATGCAGAAGTTTGGCCTGTAAGTAGTCTGCTAGGACCCTGCGTGCTAGCAGGGCACGCTGCAGAATACAGCCCAGCCAGACAGGCACTGAGCTCTGTTAGATTATAGTGGCACTTGGTCACGTGCCTCAGTGTCACGTTGTGCTACCTGCCAGCTGCTTGCTGACAGTTTTCTCCGTTATAACACTGCCTTTGGTACCTCCAGCTTATAATTTACTGCACCGTGTATCAGTAGAAAGCGTTGTGTACTAACATCACATCTGCCGTGAAGAGCCGTAACACCTTGCATTACTGCGGTTTCTGCAGTTCCTATTGTAGATGCTCATCCTGTTCTCAGCTAGATCAGGCACTCTTATGCTGCAATTTAGGTAAATAGAGTAAATGATCGTTGCTGCCCTGACAATCTCTGACTTCCAGTAATCCCAGAAACGCAGCGCTGGATCGGAACGCTGTTGCACTCGGAGCTGGAGGAGCAGAACAAAGACGGTCCTTCACTGAACGCCCTGGGCGAAGGAGCACGAGCCGCATGTGAGCTCCAAGCCGGGAGCCCTGCTTAGCGTTAATTATTTATGCAACTCGATTTTGATTTGGAGATAGGTTAAATTGCCTTTTAGTGAATGCCTCGATTTCGAATGAGATGATAACTGGCTGCATCAGTTTCAGGACTGAGTAATTAAGTGCATTGCTGACTTGGAGTGTAATCACAGCTTTCCTGTGTGTCAACCTGATCTTTTTAGCCTCTTCACATCTCAGTTATCTGAAAAATGGGAATAATACTTCTGGGCAGTACTGCCATTTCTGCTTGTAACATCTGCTAGGACTTTGGCTTGGGAGAGTTTTTAGAAATGTAAAAGTTACTTTTTTCATTGTCTTTTTTTTTTTTTTTTTTATGAAATTGGCATGAAAACTTCTTTGAGGAACTTTTCCAGGGTCATGTATTACAGAGGCGAGTAACTGTATTCAGTTCAACCTATGTCATCTTGCTTCAAGCCAGACTGAAGCGCTCCTGCTCCGAGTGGGTACTACCATAGTCCATAAAAAGTCTCATTGATTTCTGAAGGGCTTTCACTGATATGTTGTACTATTCATTGTGAAGTAAGGGAATAAATATCTCAGTCTGCCTCTGCACAATGAAAGCAACAGAAATTGGAGGGTGGGGAGTGGGAATTACAGAGACAAGGAAACCTTTCATATAAAAAAGATGCAAAGAAAATGTGATTCATCTGAATGTCTTAACTCTAAAGAAAATCTTTCACTGCCGAATGATGGAATATAGCATAGAAACTGGCATCAGAAGTGAAGCAGAATTTAGAAACCTCATTCCAAATAAGAGTATAAATTACTTGGCTGCTGTACCATAAATTTGATCCAAACACTGGGAGTTCAGCTGAAATATGGCTTTTAGCCACTGAAGAAGTGCAGGATTTAAAGGATGCAGTGTTTTGGGGAGGGAGGCTGGGGTGTGTTTGGGTTCTGTTGCATTCACATTTCAGTCATATTTTACAGGCAATTATTACAGAAATCATACGACAATTACTGTTTCAGACTTACTAAAAAAAGTGTGGGTTTAATTGTCTTGGGTTAAAGGCTATATTAAGGGCCCAGTAATATGAGTTAAGTCCTGAATTCCCGCAGCTGTGTACGTATCTGCTGTGCTCAGGGCAGGTTTCCTGTCCTCGCCTGCGCTGCGGGGTCTGCCCGTGCGCTCCAGCTGCAGCTGTGCAGCAGCAGCAGTGCAGCGCACTGAGCTGCGGGCACCAGCAGCGCCTTGTTTCCCTCGCTCTTGCTGTCCAAACCAGAGGGAAACATTGAAGGTTATAGTGGGAGAAAAGTTATTTGGCCTGGCTTCACCATGGCCTTGAGCTTAAGGTAGTCTTGCAGAGGTCTGCCAGAGCAGACAGGCACCGTTCTTTGTGCAGGGTTTTACAGCAAGGTTGGGGGCACGCGGTATGGCAGGAAGAGGTGGGAAAGGGCCCCAGGGCTGCGTATGCACTGGGCTCTCCGTTTGAATTGCCAGACACCTTTGAGAGGGGTGCAGGTTCGTGCACCGTGTGATTCTGGACCAAGAGAGGGATCATCCTGGGAAAGGCAGTTTCTGCAGCACTCTCATCTGGATGCCTTCCCTTGCTGTCCTTCCCAAGCTCCTGTTCTTTCTCTACCCCACACATACAGGGCAAAATGTTACTGTTGAAGTAACATAGTATAGTAATGAGTTTTTGGAAGGCTTCCTCTACATATTCTTTTATTTACAGCAGACAGTTTTGTAAAGAGGAAGAATTAGCATCAGTGACTTTCAAAGGGGTGTGTAAATCAGACCTCCGATCGTGTTTGTGGGTTTTTTGCAATGTCTTGAAATGTTCCTGGATAGCAAGTAAAGCACAATATCATCTCCTGCCATTCCCACCACAAACCATGACTTAAATCAGTCCTGTTTTTGACTGTAAGCCAAGCTCAGATCTCAGTTATATCAAATACAGTCCAGATGCAATTAATTTTTCACTAACACAAATCATTATTACAAATATTGGGTACAAAGCTTAAATGATTCATAATTTCTCTTTAAATGAAAAAGAAAACCTAAGCATGCTCAGCTGTTTCAGGCTTCTACCATTTCAACTAATACAGATCCATAAAACCATACTCATGATCTGAAAGTCATTTGATTATTCTCCAGCTAAGGGATTAAAGGCTAAAATCCCATTGTAATTAATTAGAAAGGAGAAAAGGAAAAATAAATAAAAATCAGGCTTCTAGGTTAAAGCGAGAACCAGCAGTCCATGGTCTTGTGAGGTCTTAAGCCTGTTGCGTGTCTCAGGATACACGTGTAGAAGACAGGATCGTAAGAAAGCAAAACCACAGCAGCAGAGACCGCAGCTGTCACTGACCGGGGGTGCCAGTGGCACCCAGGCCCCCGGCAAGCTCCTCTGTCACGGGGGTATTTGAGAGCTGGGCCTTTCACAGCAGGAATGGCCACTTTGGTGTCATCCAAGGTGGCTGAGGCTGTTGAAAGCAGGATTGCTCTGAAAGAGGGATGGCAGCTCTGCACAGCTGTGTGCGGTGAGATTCTTCATCCCTCGGCCACGTGTAATCCGTGACCATGTGTGCTCTCGTATCACGGTGCTCTTTTCACTGCGGGGGCAACTAGAAGGGATGCCAGAAAATGAGAAGGAACTGGCCAGCCCTCAAGGCTTCTTCACAAGGACTTCTTAATCAGCTTCCCTGCCGCTGTGCTCTCATCTCTGTGTCTGGTAATTTGCTCTACTTTATGTATACTCTGCGCATCGTACAGATTAGCTTTCTGCGGTAATTCTTTTCACTTTGCCAGCACCTTGCCATTTGCAGCTTTAATGCCTATTGATAGCACTTTGTCAGCAATAGCTGCCAATGTATATTCCTCTTACAAGATGTTCACCCTCAGTTTTTATAGATGGCTTCAAATTTAGGCACAAACTGATTGAAAAATTAATTTCCTTTTCATGTGGAATAGTCATCAACACGAGTGGAATCATAGGAGGATCAGAAACAGAGACCAAGAAGCTTTCTCTAGTGCCCTGCTGTGCTTCAAGCCAAAATCATTTATCCAAACTGCTCCTGTGAGTCTAGCCTGGCTCTTGGAGCTTACCATACTGCGGATGGAGATGCAACAATTTCTGAGCTGCTTACACGGTCCTCGCACCAACACGTGCCTCTTGACTTGATTTTTCTCTGCCATGGGTGTGTCACTGCCCAGGACCCCAAGGCAGGAGTCCGAGACACGATCTTGACAGTGAAGCTGGGGCAAACAAGGTTTCTAAAGGACATGGAAAAGAGTAGAAGGTTTTTATTGCCCTGTCCAGTGGAGGGCTCTGCTTTTCCTTAGTCTGCCTTTGGATGCCCACAGGCCCTTCTTTGCTGCCCTGCGTTTTGATGCCCACAGATGACTGCAGGGCCGGGTCTGTAAGTTTGCAAATTGGTTCTTTTTCTTCAATAGAAACTGGTGGAAATGTGGGGAAAAGAGCCTGAGCATCAGTCCCTATTCAGGGGACTCTTCCCTCCCCTCCTCCCTTTAGGGAAGGTGCTGTAGTAGTCATTACACAAACCAGAGCTCTGCGCCTTGCCCTTCCCCAGAAATTCTTCAGAACGGCATTGGAAACCACCATCATTCCACAGCCTTGTCTTGTTTCTCATTTACTCTTAATGGGAGAGCTAAGCTTCCTCCTCATATTCAGTGAGAAGCAACAATTTGTTGCAGACACAGATGTGAGATGGTCCATCCTGTTGGCTTCCTTTCAGCTTTGAAGATTTCCTCAGCCTGCACTGCTTGAGCATATGGAGCCTGTGCTAGAGAGGTGTTATCCCAGTATGGACTAGCTGAAGGCGGTTCATTGAAATTGCAGTTCTTCTTATACTTTTTTCATTTGAATTTATATCTAGATGGCTATTAATTCTGAGGTTTTGGATTTGAGATTTGGTTCCAGGCTTCCTGAATGGCTGGTAACTCTGTTTTAGATACTCTGAATTCAGTGTAACTTGTCCACTGTACCTTGATAATTAAAGGAAGGCAAAGTAGTATCTAACCTGCTATGCTTGATTCACTGTAACTCTTGATTTGACAGCAATGCATGAATGCTTCAATCACAGTCCTGACCCTATTATGCTTAGGTACTCAATGCACAGAACTTATTGTCCACATCCTGTAAACCCAGCAAAGAAACCAGAGGAGTGGTGGAAAGAGTTGCCTTCCCAGTTCCTTATTTTCTTAGGGCAGTTGGTTGCTTGCTCAGGGAATACCGTGGAGCCAGGTAGGACCTTCCATTCGTGCTGCTCTGTCTCCGCCAGTCTAAGAGACTCCTCTGCAACATGCGAGTCTGGATGAACTTTGCTTCAGGCCTCTAGTCTAGCCTTAAATTATGGCTTTTTCCCCCCAACTAACACAGTATGCAGCCCTCTGCATCAGCTGGCTCCAATTATGTGATGCTCATATGCTGTCTCTGAATAAATGTTCTTTGAAGTTAAAAAGCAGAAAGATGCCCTTGGTCTGCTGCTTTCATTCAATTGCTTCAAATAGGAAGAGAACTGTAGAGGTATAAAGGTTAATTTCACCCATCTCAATTTAACTTAAACAAGAATTTAATAAAATCTAACAGATGCTGAATTTACTACCTGGAAAGCCCAGTTTCTCTGCATTCTTTCCAAAGGCAGATACTCAGTGATGTTTTGTTTTCTAGCAAAGTATGGTCAAAATAGCCATTGTTTGGTAAAGCTCTTAATCATGATGAGTTTTAAACTAAAGAAAACTTTATTTTCTATAATTATTAAATAACACTAAGTAATTTGTAACATGTTGCTTGTCCTCAACTTCCGCATTCATGTGTTTCATTAAGACTCAGCAAAAAGATTCACCCAGAACTGTATTTGTATTTTGACTGTCTCATACGATTTTCTTTCCTACCTAATCCCTCATGTTGTAGTCTAGCAGTGATAAAGTTGTAAGATCTTTTCTAGGTGTTTCTCACTCTCTGTGTAGCACTGGCCATGCGTATGAATGGGGAAAGCTTTCCTGAGATGTTCTCTACCCTGATTTTCAGGATATTCTTTTTCTAGGGACTGGTTACCCTTTGCCTTATCTTATTCATCCTAGACAACAGTCTCTTGCATTTCACTTGTGAGCAGTACAATGTACAAACATAAGAAGCCCTATTCTAGAGTATGGGGTGTGAACTAGTTAAATAGCCGTCACTTTCGAGATCCCAGCTCCAGTACTTGAGGTGTGTAATGAATTCTTCCTCTTCTCTTTAATTCTCTCCCCTGTGCAGTCTTAACAACCCTGTGTGTAGTCCCACCACATTTTTTCCCTTAGCAATTCTTCCTTTAATGTCTCTTTTCCCACCTCTGCACGCATAACTTTGGCATGTATCAATTAAAATATTAAATATTAATTAAAAAAATCTTAATAATCCCAAATGAGCAAGCACAGATATGAATTCCAGGTCAGATCTTCAGGAGCACTGATACAATAGGAAATTAAAGGGTCTTCTGCAAGCTGTGGTGTCAATGATATGTCACTTAAGTAGATCATGACACAGTTGACTTTAGAGCACAAGTCTATCATTTCCAGATTGAATCTGCATGCACAATAAGGTTTGCCAGGCCTGGCATCCCTAGGCTGTAGCACTGCAGTCCCTGAGTGCAGGTTCACATCAGAGATGTTAATTGTCCCCAAACATGAGGCGAGTAATCTGCATTTTGAAGAGTCTCTAAATGGGTATTTGCATAATTTATGTTTTACAGAGTCCACTGATGCATATTTGCATAATAGGCTGCAGCAGTGCCAAAAGATCCACTGCAGCACATGGTGTCAACTCTCATGAACTTCCAGCAGGTTTTTTCCCTTTTCTGGAGTTCTTATGACAGAAAGGAATTGGCAATAAGTGATAAATCTCAGAGAGCAGCCTGAGCGCCTGTCAGAGCTCCTTTGGCTGCTTGGGAGCACACACACACATCAAGGCACATAGTCACTTAATGAAGTGCTCTGCGTGTATCTCTGCTGGTTGTGCGCATCCAAACAAGCACAAATGGTCTTCTATGTATTTATTCGAGTTAGAGCCTTCGCTGACCTCGGTAGGACAGTTCATTTGATTTCCGGATTTGGAGTCTCCTGCTGCTCTCCACTCGCCTGCAGCAAAGACCCCGCTGCTTCCATGCTCTCCAACTTCTTCCTGCTTAAAAAAATAATAGATTTTCTCCCCAGCACCCTGGGCAGGATTCACTGGAGAGATGCTGCAGGTGCGGGGAGAAGGGCTGCATCCTGTGCTGCTCTTTATCACCGTCCCAGCTGCGCGTCGTGCCTGAGCACAGAGAGTAGCCGGCCCTCGAGTCTCACTACAATATTCATCTCTCTCCAAAGGGCCTTTTCATCACTCTCAAATCGAGTTAATACCTCAAGGGGTGGCTATCGGATGTGAGGTTTTACAGCCAAAAATGATTTTTCCAAACGACTCCAAGTAAGAAGCAAGCAGTCTCTGCTTTGTCACTGCCGACAAGTGAAGTTTAGTGATGCGGTTGCTCTAAAAAAGAGGAGAGATTCATAGCCCTTAGTCTGCTGGGCACCACAGCTAAATTCTGACCTTTGCTTTTGGGGTGTATGTCTGCTGTGAAAACTGGAAGGACAGATTCCCCCACCCCAAATAGAATTTAGGGAGTGTCATCACTGCTTGCTCTGGACGCGCGTTTCCTTCCCTTAATTCGCTGCACAGCCTGAACGCTGCCTGAGCAGTCTTCTGTCTATGGTAATGGTTTGTGCTTGATTTCATAAGACATTTTATTATAAAAGTTTATTTTTTCACCCTCAGTTGTATATCTCCCTTACACTCATGTTGATTTGAGTATTCTTCCTGCTAAATGTGATAAGGGTTCCTCTGTTTCACTGCACACTATTAATAAGATAATGTTTTTAAGCCTTTTGGATTTTTTACATGTGACATGTTCTTGCTACAGATATTCAGTAGAGTGATGACTCTAATCATCCTCTCCGTCAATAACTGTCAGCTGTGATAGAGCTGGGGTTCTGGCTGGCTGCATAGAGCAAGCAATGTGAAATAGAGGATGTGCATGCTGAATATTTGCCAGGAGAAAGGATAATTCGAACTTTCCACATCAGAGCTGAAGCAGGTCTAATGCTGTGATGTTTTCCTCTTCCTGCTCTCAATATTAATTCAAAAATGAATGACTTTGGATAAAATCTTGCCATAATTTCCTTTGGTTTTGGTCCTGACTGAAATGATATACTGGAAGGATTCAATAAAAATGTCTCCTGCTGATTTATCTAAAGGCCAGAACTATCCTTTGATATCATAACTAATCTTTTTCATCGCCTGTGTTGAAAGAAATCGCATGTTATGTGGATTGATATGGTTTTGATATTTATTCTATAATTAAACATCAGTTACAATTGTATCATATTAGAACCTATTGAAAAGGTTTTTAATGTAATTCTGTTTGTGATAAAGAAATAGAAGAAGTCCAGGCAACATTTTAAATTCTTCTTGCTGCCCTCATGAGTATGAAGGAAGTTAAGCGTTTGGTGACTTCAAAATCTGGCAGCAGGAATCATGCCTGTCCAGCGTCTTGGGTAGCGATGGGAATAATCAGGAGAACTTGACTGGCTTTTAAAGAGCAGAGGTTGATGAGAACAATGTGTCTCCAGGATGGAAAGAGCCGTTCGGATGTTTTTAGAAATAAATCTGATTGTTTTTCTGTGCCTGCGTGCTGGAAGCTGCTGCCTTGTTTGCGGTTGTTCTATTTGGGGGTTTAGTCAGGCTGCTTGAAATGTTTCTCTTGAATCCGCCTCGCCTCGAAAGGCCGCACTGAGCTGAAAGGGCTCTGCCCTGAGTCTCCTGGGTGGGTTATTTTCCCCTGCCCGTTCCTTTCAGACAAGACATCTGCTTATCCTAAAATGCAAGAGTGGAGCCTTCCAAGCAGGTAGCCGTCTGCCTTGCCTGGAGTCTCCTTATGAAGTCAGGAGAGACCTCACTCCGTGGCACACAGCAATTTTTATTGCCCAGTCTCTTTCTGTTGAGTCCCTGGTACTTAATCTGAGTAGTTCCTTCCCGTGCAAGCCCTGGTCTTATTCTTAGCTGGCTTAGTCCTTCCCCGGAGCTGACCTGGTTTCGCGTGAGCAGGAGCTGCAGGAGTTTTGAGAACGTGCTGGTGCAAAAATGTTGGATGCAGCTAAATCACTGTATACAAACACAAAGGTGTTATTGGACCAGTGCTGTTGGTGTACTGGTGTAGCAGACTCGCACCTCACCTGTCCAGCTACGCGGCTCTGTCCTCCTCCAATGGCCTAGGAAAAATGGAAAGGTGCTCATGTGTCCTGAGAGGCTGTTTAGCAAAAGAGGAAATTCTGTGCTTTTCAGCTTCAGGCCTTGGGGCTGAGAGGATTCAGGCATATGCTGAGCCTCAAGCAGGTGCGTAATTGCATTTGTTTTGAAGGTGCAGCCTGTGTTTAAAGTGAAGCAGATGAAGTTCTAATCCTTGCTTCGCGTTGGACTTCCATTAGCGCTGGCGTGACGTCGCATCCTGTTGTTTTGACAAAATGGAGCTGTGTTTCTTCGGAGCTGTACTAAAATCCTCTTGACCAATGCCAATTGCAAGTACAATTAGCAGGTTATAAAAAGGCTGGATATTTCTAACATGTAAATTCTGAAGCAGAGGCACAGTTTCCCCTTAAGGGAAGGGTGCCAACAGCGCATGCTCTTTTTTTCCTCAAGAAAATAAGGAGTGTCTGAGGGAGAGGAGCTGGGATGGCTGTGAATGTTTTTGTACTCTCGTCCAAAATAAGTTTATAGTTTCCCCGTATACAATTTAATTAAGTCGTCGATTTGACCTTTGTATTGAGCAATAAAAGTTAACTGGGAAAGATGTGGGTAGAAGGAGAATACAAACAAAGGCTGCCCGCGTCAGCCGCCGGGAGAGCTGTGTCTGTAACCAAAACTAATGAGATCATCACGACAAAAGCAACTGCCAAAGCATTTTCAATTATTACTAATATTTTTCTTCCTTGCGCCAGTTGATATTTTTCTTAATTACAGCTTTGAGCTGTGGCGTGATATTTAGCAGATGCCTTCGGCGCTTGGCGTGCCACACGCTCGCGCGCTCCAGCCTGGCAGGGGCACCTCAGCTTTGAAGTCTAGAGCGCGGAGTCCTCGTTAGCCATAAAGGTCAGCCCTGCATTCCTCGCGGCCCCCAAACTCCCATTAAGTTTAATAGGAGTTTGGAGCACGTGGGCCCCGCGTTGTCAGCATCGCTCTCGGTCTTGGGGATGTGACCGGTGGCGCACGTACCGAATGGCTCCGCTTAACCATTAAACTGCACCGTGCCGCCCTGGCAGAAGGCTCTCCCGGAGCCCTTTGGTTCCCTTCATTACAAGAAAGTTACCACAAAAGTTCAGCGGATTCCCTGGGAACATCATGTTTTACAGACACTCGCATGCTGTGTGTCAGGATATCACGGCAGCTGTGCAGCAGTTTGTACGAGCTCGCTGGCAAACGAAACAAGCTTAAACACGCCGCCACAAACATGTGCCTAGGACTAGACTGAAAACAGATGTTTCCAGGAAGTGTAAAAGATGTTTGGCGTGTTTTAAGCCTATCCTTTCAGCTCCTCTGCGTTTGAATGGGGCCTGCGTTAATATAAACAAAATGACGAAACCTGTTCTCGCGGGTGACTGCCGGATTCATGGGGTGACTGCTGAGTCACACGGGCTTTCTGGGCTTAGATTATTTCCTCCCAAGGAGCAGACGGACAGTTCCCGTTGACGCTACCATTGTAGGGGCCGTTACACCTGAGGCTTCACGCTTTAGGCCCCGGGAGTTGCTGTTTTATGAGAGCATGGCTGCCAGCACCTGACATCTCAAATGGTCTTGCTGTTGCTGCCGACTCCTCTTCATTGGATTCCTTGTTGCAGCTGGCTTTATTGAAAACAGTAGTTCCTGAAAGTAATGTTATTTCACATGTAAATTGGCTGAGATTCTGACCCTGAAGAATTTACATTCAAAATTCACAGAGCATGCAAGAAATAAAGTAATTCTCCTGCTGTCTTACAGAGAAGAGGAACTCATCTGTCCAAGATCACAGTTTATTAGGCTGTTAGAAACTTGGCCCAGCCTACGGCTGTCTTCCCAAGGCCAACTTCTCTTTCAGTCACACACGTCTTGAAAAGACACATAGGAAGATCCTGACTGATCCCCTGAACTGGGGTCCAAGATGGAACAAATCTATTAATCCCCATAATCTGGTCCTGTAGGTCTTTGGGAGAGGCTGGCCCAAACCTATTGCAGCTCACTGGTTGCCTGAGGAAAGTGAATGATTTGGTGGTTCTTTTCTTTTCTGGTTAAAGATTCTTGCAGACTAAGCTGAAGTTTGTTGTAGGGGAATAGGATTATATAGAAATAACCATATTCTCAAGCTGAAACAGAAAGGGGCAGAGCATTGCATGTGTAGAAGGCTATAGAGACGATAATATCTCTCTTCTTCGGGGAGCTCCGAATGGGATATATTAAACCTGCCTTTTTTTCTGGCTAATAAATATTGTCTAGTGGACAAGGCAGACACCACGGTTTGAGAACTGCATCACGCATTCCTCGCACGTCGGGAGCTCTCACGCTCCCCTTCCCAGCACTCCTATTTCCATTCGCCCTCTGCGGCTCTACCCGGCGATAATTAGCGCAGGTCTCAGTGTCAACATAACAGATTATTTGGAAATTGCCGGTACATTTTGTGGCGACAGCTTTTGTTTTGCAATTTCAGAGCTCCTTCCTTTGAATATGTAGAAGTAATTTCACCTTTTGCTACCAGAGGTGATAAAAAGCTAATAATAACACTGTGGCATCTACCGTAATTTAAGAGTCTGTTCTACCAAGTTGCACCTTGCCATAATTTCCTCACGAGGCCGTGAGCCAAAGCCAAGTCTGTGATTGAAGTGACACTTCTCAAGCGACTGAGCTACAACGTGGAGAGCGACTGCAGGTGCTGATCAATGCGCTTTAGCCTGGCGTTGCCTGACTCTCACTGCAGCCATGATGAGGCATTCAAGACCAAGGCATTAATTTACCTGTGTAGTTGCTGACATTTTGTCATTTCAAAGCACAGTGCTTGCATGAAAAAGTTAGGGAGAAATGAGCAGGTTCACGTAATCCATGCGGGAAAGCAGAAATAAACGGGCCCTCCAAAGAATGGCACATCAGAAATTCTCCCTAGAAGCTCATAGTATGAAGCCCCTAGAAACTTGCTCAAAATCTCCCCTGTGTTATGGGCTTGATGGCCATGACTTCAGTGTCAGTGTCCCTCTGCACCAGAAAACACCCCCTGTAATTCAGATGTTATAGGACTAGTCTGGCCAATCTTCCTCTTTGGTTTTTATTCAAAATCCCCTCGTGGGGCTTATGCACTTGCCCAGTGTGATGATCTGTGGCCACTCACCAGGGGCAGCGTGTCCAGGAGCCCAGTGTTGGCTCGGGACAAAGGGCAGGGGAAGGGCAAAATCGGACCAGGGTTTTGTGTCAAGCAAATTAGCTTGTTCTTCCCCCTCGAGACCCTAGGGAACTGCAACAGCTGTTTAAGTAGCCCTTGCTGATTATGTTCATTAGAGAGCAACAACATGCACATACACTAGCAAATAATTCAATCTTTGTTCATCCCTACCAGTACCAGGGCAGCAAACTGCAACACTGAGGCCAGGGAGGAGGATCTAACAGCCGGGGTGCCAATATAACTTGAATTTGTGCCAGATAACCTGGCAATAACCTAAATAAATAATAGTCTCAAGGATTAAGCCTCAGATGTGCTTTAATGTGTGACTTACCACAAGTGCTTGAAAGGCTCGCTCAGCCCGCACCAGAGAGGAGGTTTCCTGTCCCTAAATTAGGTAGCAGTGGCAGGTTTGTCCCTCCCTTTTGCCCTGGCTACTCCTTCTGCAGGATGGTGCTGATCCCGGGGAGCATTTACAAGAGGTTCAGTGAGCGGCGCACGCGTTGCTGTGTAGCCATGGGCAGGCAGATTTCAAGGTGAAGATAGACCTAAATGCTCTGAGCATCAATGTCAAATAATTTTCATTATGAGCCTTGTTTGTATTCTTGAGGTGTGAGCTTTCAGAATATAGTTAATGTTGGTGCAGTTAATGAGGTGGCCTTTCAGGTAAGGAGGTGATCCCAGTCCCCCACCAACCCAGCTGCTGCACCCCCAGCAAACCTGGGGCATGCGGCTTCACCGGACCCTCAGTGAGGGGCCCCCAAGTTTTATCCAGCACCTTAAATCCCACGTTAGCTATGCAGTATTTCAGAGATCTTCTCAAAAAAAGATAGAATAGGATGCTAAAATAATGAGTATATCGCACCAGGTAATAAATGGCGTAAAATAATACTCATACCCCAGTGTCCAGAGGGTGTTACATGCATCAGCCTAAGGTCAGCTGAAGTCTTCATTTCTACCAAGGGGAGGAGGGATGATGACGATAACGTTTCTAGCAATAGAGAAAGCTTCTAAATGAGAACTATAAAGACTTAATGCGTAAAAGGTCAGTACTAGAACAGACCAAAATATTGGGGTTTGGTTTTTAGGAAATCGTGATTTGGGGGCTCGATTCATGGGGTTTGAACATCTGTGTCTGCTTTGTTGAGACTGGAGTTTTCTTCCTGTGCTAGTCTTCCCACCAACACATTTTTCAGCACACTCGCTACTTTCTGGCTTTTGAATGTCAGTAGTAGGCTGAACATAATCATCCTTGACTCGGAGGAAAAGATTTAAGGGAAAAACTCATTTAACTCTGTCAGCCAAAACCTTGGAGTGAGTAAGCAACTGGAACTCTCAGCAAGCCGGAAGAAAACATGAAATTGTTATGTTTAAAAAATAAATACGGGACTGGAAAAAAAAAAAAAAGAACTGGAATGGGAATGGTTTTATTATTTTTAAGAGAAAAAAAAACAGTTTTTGTAATAAATTATCTGTTTTGCACAATTAGATCGCAGATTGGAAGTGGTCGTGAATAGCATCTCAATATACCCTGCTTCAAAGACAGACAGAAAATTCAAATTTTAGTCCTTCCCCTGCAAAGGATAAAGGCAGACTTCTCTGATGTATTATTTAACGCCTGTTATGTAGTGCATTAAGTAGTCACGGAGAGCAAAGCTTTTAAAAACCAACAGCCTCTCTGGTAGCATTAAATATTACCTTAGATTTTTGGTGAAGTCAATATTAAGAAAATAAATGAATTAATACATTTCAGGTTGCCCAATTTATAGAGGCCAATCAAGTTACAATACTGGACGTGGCCAAGTGAAAGAGGGGAATAGATTTACCTGAGTGAGGTCTTAATTTAATCAGCTGGCCCCAGAGAGCTGAAGTCAGCAGGTTGGGATGATATAAGAGGCAGCAGAGAAATAGTGCCTTTCCCGCAGCGGGAAAGGAGAGTGGCAGTGATGGAAAGGAGTCTCGGCAGTGTCAGAACGCACCTATTTCCATGATTTATTCTTAATTTGCTTTAATGACAGTGTGAAGGTTGTCCATTTTTCTTAAGTGTCCTCGGAATACTGATACCTTCTATACGTTGGCAGCATGCGCTTCCCGCACGCCTTTCTGCTAGCGCCATTGTGAGCTGCAGCGGCAGAGGAGCGACGTCCACGTCCTGCCGGAGGGAATGCCGACCCAGTGGCTCTGCCCCGTGTCCGCCTCGGCAGCCAGTGCCCCTTCTCCATAGCGTCAACCTTGAATCAGTTCGAGGAATCATGAGTTCCTCGGGGACTGGTGCTAAGATAAAAAAGGACAAATTCACTACATTTCTTGTGCGGTTCATAGTGCCAAAGAACAATGTGTATTTTTGCAATACAATAGCTCATTTTTATTATCAAGTGAGTTTATTGATGGTTGTTCAGAAGTACTGACATGCAGACAATGAGCTCAGATTGCATTTACATTTCTGGAATACTTTCCCTCTTTCCACTTTCTGCCAGGAACTTGCTTCTGTGATTCAGAGTTTTTATTTTAAGATTGGACAGTTGTTTAATCTGCATTCCAAATCTGTGCTTTTTGCTTTCCGTGCAAATGTTCATTGCATTCATTAATACCACAAAAATCCTTTTAAGCTTGGACCAGGACAATTACTGCTAATTTATAATTTCTTCCAGGTAGGCATTTGTTTTTACCAGACACTTGGGTATTTTATAGATTAACTGTAAAATTACTGTCCCATCATCAAAGGAAATTATGATTTTTCCCCCAGTGCCAGTGAAAGGGAGCAAGGGCAGAATGATCTCAGTAACACATACATAAAGCTTAGCAACATGAAGATAACTGCAGACCTCTTATCAGTCATTATCTCATTTTAAAAATCCAAATTTAATTTTTTTTCAAGGACAACTTTCCAACCTTCTTACAAATCTTTTATATAAAAAAGTCCCAAAATGAGTTTTGAGGGACATTAAGGCCCTATAACTTTACTGTTTTCAAAATGAAACAGAAGAATCCTTGTCCCTACTAGGAAATTCATGAAGCATTTTCTCTTGTTCAACACTATTCTTGCCCGTACAGATGAACAAGGGGCAGGAGACACCTATTCGTTCGCTTGTGCTGCCAATCTGCCTTGGCACCTTCTCCAAGGCCCCATGTTGCTCGAAGGCCGAGTGTAGCGGCAGGGCAGGAGGACACAGGAAATCAACTCCTGGGAGAAGTCGGCCGCTCACAAACTCAGTTGCTGTTTCCCTAGGGCATATTGCAAAAAAGTCATTCCTAACACTGTGACCTACAGTCTGAGCAGGCCCATTCCAGGTGATGGAGGTCGGTGGTGCCAGAGGAAGCCCGGTCTGCGGCCCAGCGTGCAGCGCAGAGCGTCCGTCACGAGGCCTTGCCTGTGTCTACGTGGCTGGTGCTTGGCCCAGCTCAGCCCACCTCCATGCTTCGGTTATTCCGGCTGGTGTAGAATATCCTCCAGCAACAGGCAGAATTTAAAGCCCCGACTTGAGTTGCGCGATTAATCTCACGTTTACTTTCCTGTTTTCAGATGGACTCAAGAAAACCCATGCAGAAAACAGGAACGAACCCAAGCCAACTGTGAAAAAGACTGACACCACCACCAGCAGCACCGTCAAGTCCTCCTCCAAACACACTGTCCCCGGCACGGGAAGCAGCGCGGGCCCGGCCTCCTCGCTGTGCATCGTGGCGGCGCTGGCCGCCCTGTGGCTCGGGCCGCTGTAGCCGCGCGGCCACGGTCGCTGTTCACTGTCACTGTCACCCGCAGCCTTACCCACCCGCAAGCAAAGTTCAGGGGCTCTCCAGCTCGTGCGGCCCTCAGGAAGCCTCCTCGCGCGCGGTGCCTGCAGAGGGGTTCCATGAGCCCGCTGAGGCACCGAGGGACAGACCACACGGGGCTGAGTGGCTTAACTTATTGGGTAGAAATACCTGGGAACCCAGAAATTGTAAACGTGCGTGTTACCATTTTTCTCAGTTTTGTTCACTGGATAATCTGACTCGTTGGTTGTGGTCTTTTATTTTGTTTTTTTTTTTCTGATTAAATGCGTGGTTAGTCTTCAATTCAAGGCAATATACACACTGTTTCTCTAGTGAACAGCTAATAACTCGCGTCTCCAGTAGCAAATGGTGCTGAAGTTGAGTACTCTGTACCAGCTGGAGGAACATCCAAAGTGGTGGTGAAGATCAGAGCATGTTTGAAGCTTCTTTTCACTCTGTTTAGATTGTAGAAAACAACATAAAAGCATATGGTGTGTCTAATATATCAGTATAGTTGCCTTAACTTGGGAAAAAAATAGAAATACTTGGTTTACTGAGAGTGAGTTTCCCTGCTGCCCAAACTGCCATTACCATATACTTAAGCATATGCTTGAGGTTTATTGGATGAATGTCCAGCAGTGGGGAACATAAAACATAATTATGTTTATCTGGTTGAATGCAATTCTGTGTGGAGGGAAAAAAAAAAGATAATTAGCTCAAACTTACTTTGCCTATTGGATGTTAAAGAGGACCTGCCTTCAGTTTTCCACATAGATCCCACAGATGGAAGTTATCGGGAATTCCTGTTAGACACAAATCAGATTTTGTGCATTGTAAATCTCTGAATTGAGTCCATTTCAGAAACTGTGTATTATTTAATTACATTTAATGTTTAACATTTTGTATCATGATAGGTATAAAGGTAAAACAATCTGAAATCTAGAGCACTCTCTATTCTGTTTCATCTTGATTTCTGTCCTAGAAGGTATCAAAATGTGCATTTTATTACAAGACTCTTTTTTTTTTTTAAATTAATGCTACCGTGATGCATTTTAACTTTTTGGATGACAAAGTATTATGATAACTTCTAATGGGTTAAGACCTAATGTGTGTTTTCCAACAACTATGTTTACAGTGCCGTTGAATATATATATATATATACACAAATACAGCTGTATGAATACAGTGATTAATATGATAAATATGAGAAACATTAGAATTGCTATATTTACTACATTTCATAACTATTACAACAGCTTAATGGCCATTTTCATGTTGTAGACTTTTTATTCTGTACAGTTTTATAAGATTTAATGTAAAACATTTGCCTTGGTTTTGTTTTGTAAAACATCTCTTTTGATACTTACGCATCCACTGACATAACTCAGACAAAAAAAATGTATCATTAATCACATTGAGGCATTTTGTCAGCAGCTTCGATTATAAAGGACAACGTCTCTCAAAGAAGGTGCCATGTGCTCTGGGTGTCACTATATCAAAGGACAATAGTACAGAGCAGGAGCATAAAATAAGTGGGCAACGTCTCACTTGTGTGTTTTCAGGTAGTGCTAGTGAACACGTCTAATTATATTTGTAGAGGTGGAGTTTTTTTTTTTTTTTTAACTTGGGCTTTTAGATTGTGTTTGGACCCATCAAGGTATAATCAAAAGCACTGAAACATCCAGCTGCAAGGGGGGTGTCTCTGAAATGAAAATAGCCAAGTTTTGTAAAACCAAATAAAGAATGTTAATATTGAAATATGCAGTAAAGCCAGTAAAGTGGAAAAAGATATGTGTGCTAACATAAAACAGTCTGTATTTTACAGAATGGCAAAAGCATTAATATCACTTAGTGCTGCTTTCACATAATATTAGCGAAAATCCATTTTCTAAAAAGGTTAAAAAGATGCGCTATATTTCCCTAGTTTGAGAGCAGCCCCAGTCTATTGGAGCAGAACTGCAAATGCTGCCGGTTGTGTTGGTTTCCAGCGCCGTGGCCTCGCTGAAGCCGTTCCCAGGTTTGTGCTCCCCACAGAGCTGCCCCAGGGCGGCCCCGTTGCACCCAGCACACTGGGCCGAGTCCCCTTGGAACCACGGCGGATCCCCACGGCTGCACGCCCGCGTCTCCGGCCCGGGCTTCAGGGCTCTTACACAACCAAATTTAACTCAGCAGCTTCAAAGTTTTTCTCACCTGCAGGGACTGAAATCAAATACCCAGAACTTCGGTGTCTTTTTAAAGCCTTTTCCACAACAAGTTTTGTCCGGTTGTTTAGTATGCAGCTGTAGCCAAGGAAGCTGTAAGAACCTTGCACTAAGCATGTATTACTCACCCAGGTGATTTTCTAATCTCATAATCTTGGTAAACAGGAACATCGGAAAAATTAAACATGGGAATTTTGGGTTTGGATTGCAGATACATATATGATGTAGCGTTCATCTCTGATGCTAAATAGGACAACGCTTTTAAAGCCGTTGTAACAAAACTAAAATAATACTGCTCACGCTGTGGGGTGAGAGAGATTCCTCCACTCATCTCGCTGGATTCAATCAATATTTTAATGGACACAGATTGTTATGAAACAGGGGAAGAGGCTGCGGGGACTCAGCAGCTGTTGGTGCCGTTCACACTGACACGCGGCCTTCCCCGAGGGGAGCGCTGCTCAGGCCGGCTTGCAGCCTGCTCGCACTGTGCTGCAGAAATGCTGCCGCTTTACAGGGCAATGGAGTATATTTTATTTAATGGTTTAAGTGTTTTCTTTTCTCCAGGATTGACTACATTTACATATTAAAAAATATATATTTTCTATCAAACAGCTTTACACCGGCAAATGGCAAATCAACTGACTGCATCAGATAGAGGAACTGTTCATTTTCTGATGGATAAAATGCTTATTTTACAAAAGTCCCATTTCAATATCAAGGACATGGTAGTTCTCGGTAATTGCAAAAGTCTCAACTCAAAATACTTTTTAACTTGTTTACATAAGCTCAATGTAAAATACCACATCAGTCTGAGAGCATTGCTACAGCCTTGCCCAACAGTTCTGAATTGTGTTTAACCTCTGCTTTGTGGATGCTTGTTTTGCTGTGACTTTCCCTTAATGTTGCTGTGGCAGCATCTGCAATGCCCGCGTTGGAAAGTGACTGCTGTCCTGCACTTGTGAGTAAAATCAGTGTTCAGTTTTCTCTCGGTCGCGATGCTGGTGTCGTACTAAACGGGACAGAATTCCTGTGTGGGGACAGTCATTTCGTAGCGCTCCTCTGCTGCGGGACACCCACGTTCTACTGGGCCAGTCAAGAGGTTCATGTGTCACAGATCCCCTCCCCTGGCAAGGAGGGGATCCGTGAGGAAAGCGAACGTGGCTGGACAGCAACTCCTGGCACCTGGGTAGCTCTTGCTTTGCAGTATGGCTCTTCTAAAGAACCTGGCCTCTGATTTTCAACCTTACATTTTTTCCTATCTTGCATCCTCCTGATGCAGAGCCCCATCTTCAGGTCCTCCAGCAACTTCGTTGTTGCTTAGGGAATCGTGATTCTGATCTCCTGCTCCGTAATGAACCTTCTGAGGCACAAATACCTGTCAGAGCCTGATAAGGGCAACACAGCTAATAACGTGCCCCTGCTTTGGCTTCAGGGGCTGTGTGCATGGCTGCCTGGCTGTGGGATTCACATCTGCTTCATCATGAAGTCAGATCTGCATTTCATATCGCCCCATTTCCTTCAGCTATTAGAACTGCACATGTGCCATAATTTTAAATTTGACTCTGTAATCCACAGCGGGTCTTTTCAGGATTGTGCTAATAGATGTTGTCTGCAGCCTTTTTATTTAATGTAAGCCAAGCTCTTTTGGCCACATTTACTGAGCTGTTCCTGTTCAACACTGCATATGCTTAGCTTCAAGCAAGACCTCTTCAAATGCAGGGAGCTAAAACACACGTTAACATGAGATGCCAGGTAGAACTGGACTCCAGGTTATCCTCTGGGGACTGAATTGAACCCTTTAAACAGATTTAAGGTTGGACTGAAATTACAGTCAAAATGTACAAACTGGCAGGGCAGCTGGTTAGTAGCAAGGGGATTCTAGTGTTGTATTGAGGACCTACCCATCGTTTTAAATAGGAATTGGTTTATGTGCTGCCCACAGGCCTCTGCATATTTCAGCCTGCACAATTAGAGTTTTCTGAAAATATATCTTGTGTGTTGACCATTTTAGCACTTAACCGTCTACTAGCCAAAGCATCTGAGCCCCCTGTTTTCATCTACAGCATTGCGCTGTTCACGGTGCCTCTTTTGTTGACCTAAGGCCTGTGCGTTAGTGACAAGTAAAAGCCCTGTCACTGGATGGGACGAACTGTGACACGTCTCCCTCCAAAAGAGCCCGGTAGCCTCTTCCTCCACTCGCCCCAGGAGTCCACAGTTACTCCCAGTACTGATTTCTCTTCTGGTTTTCACTGCCACTCTCTAAATAGCCATACTAGAGTTGCATTAAATATTAAGAAACAAACAAACAAAAAAAAATAGTGACCAAGATAAAAAGAATGTTTAAAAATCATTCTGGTTTAGAGAGGATAAATTCCAGAAAAGTACCTTGCATGTCAAATGGCGAATACTGCCACATGCTAACACCCTCCTGCACTAGAACAAGGTCTCAGTTCCTTTTCCCCTGTCCCTCTTCAGCAGCAGCCGCTTCCACCCTTGTACAGCATCATAGAAGGCCTAAATGCAAGAGGCTGTTCCACTGAATTCAGAAAGCTGAACTAAACCTTGCTCTGTAGTGATGATTCCAACTCTTGCCTAAAGTGTGGCTCCTTTATTTATTATTTTATTTTCATTATGAGAAATGTATTCCAATTGCATGTGCTGTTGCTTAAGTGCTTGTACAGTAAATATCTGCAGCTGCTGCAGCTCTCGCAAAAGGCTTCTGGACACAGAGCATGGAGCAGGATTTCTGTGCTGCTCCCATGTAGCTGGGATGAGACTCAATCCCTGAAATAGGCCATTTTAGACATTCTCGTTACTATTAGCATTACAGTGAGTGCTCCCCCAGATTATATAATTCCTCTTTTAGGGAAGGGTGCATCAGAGACATGCGCTGATACTTTCAAATAGCCAGTAACAGTCACTATTTTTTTCCATTTCTGTGCAGAAGGCATTAATATTACCTTGCACAATTATGCAGTTTGCACTTAATCATTTCAATTAATCTTTAGTAAATTACCCAGTGCTTTGTAATTATAATATTTGCAGCTAATTTAGTGCCATCCTAAAAAATCATTTGTTGCATAATAAACGCAATTAACATTTATTCACTTGCTTTCTGTTGCAGGGGGATATATAAATTATCCTCAATGGCCTTTCTGTACACCTAATTAACACCTGTTCAAATTACTGCACAGGCTGTGGACATTTCATTTGAAAAATAAATGTTGCTGGTTTTATGAATTCCTTGCAAATACTCAGCTACAAAAATTATTTTTCAGAGGAATACAAAGCAGTGTTTTGGTGTATCTTGAGTTAATAAAGTAGGCCAGACTTTTGGGCTCTCATACTTAGAACAGGTACTGACATTTTTCATGCATTTTAGAAAGGAATTAGTCTAATACCTCTTTTCCATGACTGAGTATAGTATCCCAGATTTGTAGCCCAGTTTATCCTGTAATGACAGCAAAAGCAATGAAACACAGAATATAGATCCTAAGATACCTCTTACATTTCTGTATCTGCATAGACAGTTGGGAAGTTTTACTTGTCAGAGACTGTCAAAATCATTGCTGTGCTGGAGAGCCCAGGATGCTGTGTTAAGTTTGCAGAAATTAAACCAGGCTGCTTCAATGGCACAAATAAGCTTTCAGCTAACTAGTGATTTTCTATTTAAATGCACAGTATTATTGAGCAAGATCATTTGACCTTTCTAAAAAGGAGATCTGAAACAAACTTTTCAGCAAGAACGGCAATATCAAATGTTTACAACCTCCATATATAGGAAGTTAGCAAATCGAAGAGATTTAGAGGCTTTTCTGTGGGTATGAAATGCTGCACCAGAAGGTCAGTTCCTATATAAATCAGTGTAGCTCCTCTGATGTCACTTTAACTGTGTAAATTTACCCCAGTATAGGTTCTGGCCCCAAACCATGAATTCTTTCCCCTCTTTTTTAGGTTCAAGAAATCACAACCAACTGATCAGAAATTTGCATAGCCATTTCACACCGCTTGTGCCACTCGGCATGTCGTGTTGATGTTGCTCTAACGACCATCTGCAGCACCTGGGATGCTGGGAGCCTTTTTTCCCTTCCCAGGGGGCAGGCAGAGGGTTTTTTGAGAGAACTGGGTGATTGGGATGGGAGCTACAGGGTGATGTGTGTCCTGGGAGGCTCTTTCAGAGTAGAAAGTCTTTTGTAGAGATGATTTGTTGATAAAGATACAGTCTTGAGGACCAACAAGTTTGATTTTTCTGTAGGATCCAAGACTTAAACTGGCAAACTCCAGAGTTACGGTAGCGTGATGTTCTTTGAGGAAGACAAAATTAAATTTCCTACTGAGCAGGAACAGAGAGAAGGCTTCTTTATGATTTTTCTCTAAGTCATGACACATAAACCTCCTCCCAGCTGGAAGGGAACCCAGGCGGGACCCGGCCCCCTGCCGCGGGCAGAGGCGGCGGCAGCTCCTCCGCTCTCCCGGGTTTGGAGCAAGCTGCGGCTCGGGGCTTAGAGATGACAGCTCACGGGCAGGTAAGAGCAGCAGGAAAGACAAGTTTCCTGAAGCAGCACATGAGGGAAGCAACATTCGGTGGTGGTTGGCCATTAAAAATGAAAAAATGAAGTTAACCGGAATATTTGTGCTCTCATATTAGTGATGAACACTGAAGTTGAAACGTATTCCCCAAACCACGTTGCAGTTCATGCTGGAGCAGGCTACCCGAGCAGCAATGCTGTATAAAGTGTTTATTTTTTCTCATTTATGGGATAGCTTTGAATAATTATGGAAGCCAGTACGTTGAGTCTTGCACCGTATAACCATTTATTGCATTTACATTAATATCAAAACTAATACAGTATGAATGTTTACAGTACACTGGGGTCAAAAGCACAGTAACTGCTTTGCCATTTAGATCTTTAAATAATTAGTTTATGGTCTCCTGATCTTCTTTACTTCATTTTATTTTACAGAAATTAATAGGCTGATTACATTCGTATTTTACATTAGTTGTGGCATGAGTATTTTAGGTTCCAAAATAGATTGTTTTTGCCCAAAGCTGTATTCAAGCTGATAATTATTTCTATTTCCCAAGCACTTGTTTTATTTGCAGTATTTCTGCCTATATTTTATTGAATAATTAATTTCTTCAGGTCTTTTCAGCAGTGACTCTGATAAAAGCGAATTTTAAAAAACAGTCCGAACTCATTGTCATAACAACGAAGAGAAAGACAACTTCTCAAAGTGAAAACTGTGTTTTGTAAAGGACAGTGAACTATGTATGGGAATAAAAATAAATAATCCATAGCAGGAAACTGTTGTCTTCTATTAGAAGTTTTGTAACTTTTTCTGCATATTTTTCATCACCTTTGTTGTAAGTTACAGAGCCGATAAAAGCTCAAATAAAAAGATTTTAACCTGTTGAGACTGTGCTTCAAGTTAAGGGTGCAGAACTTGACAACTGCTAAAAAGCTCTTTATATTTTGATCACAGTCTGGCTAAGAAACGACCGTATCTTTGGTGTAACTGCTTTCCTGGTTTTCTTTCCTTTCTTGCAATGAGTACATGAGATATTCCAGCAGCTTTTAATATTATCAGAGGAACCCAGTCCTGGCAGTGGTCTCGTGGGGAAGTGCCAGCAACCTTTGCACAACAGGTAGGACGTTTTTCATCAAATCTTCATTCCTACATGAGCAATCCAACCCGAGTGCTGCATTGCCCTGGCTCTGGCAGTAACTGTGGGCCGTACTGAAAGCTTTGCCCTTCATTTTGATGAAGATTACATCACTTTTCTATCTTCATGGAGGCCAGAGTGTGGGAAAGCAGAAACTGCTGCTGGCTCAGAGTTTTCATCGCTTGTCAGTTACGGGCTTTGCAGTTTCTCTTCCTTTGAGGAAAGAAAACTGATCCTGTATTTTTCCATCAGATGCTGATTACTGTGGTTGTGCCTCTATCATTTCATAAAGGGACACAGCAGAGACCTCTGCTCTTGCAAACATTTGTTAGAGCTGCTTTTGAAGAGCTTTTTTCATTACTCTGTCAGAGCAGCTGCTTTTTCCTTCTTAAAAGGCAGCGGGAGAGATGTCAACTGTTTCATCTCATTGATTTCCTGTTCTTGGTAGTATTTCAGTGCTCATCTTGTAGTATTCCTAAATCAGCTGTACAAAGACTCTAGCACACAACTTTGAACCCCAGCCTTATCAAGAACTCGATGTTCCTTTATTGCATTTAAATGACCATGTTCTTGCTATCTACCTCGTTTATTTTTGTTCTCAGTCACTTTGTTTTCTGCTTGTGTGATGATTTGAGTGTTGCTTCCCAAACTGTCCATGATTCCAGCTTTCATTCCTTTAAAAATGCTCCCTATGTGAGGTATGGGAGCTGCGCGTGGCTCCTCTCACCATCTGTGCAGAGTGCTCTCGCCTAACGCCGTCGCTTTTGAGCCATCTCCAAAGCTAATAGCTAACAGCTCTTCTGGGCCCGGGCCGGGGAACGCTTGTTCTCTGAAGTGCTGCCTCATAAAACCCTTTCAAGTTTAAGGATTTCGCATTCATCCTCTAATTAAGCAGGTGTCTAAATCTGTGAAGCTGCTTCATTCTGAAACCCAACCTGCCTCTACTTCAAAGGACATTGTTTCTTTTTCCAAAGATGTTAAAAATAAGTGCTGCTTTGACAGGTCACATTTGTAAGGTTATTTAAAGGCTTTGCCTTGCGCTCAATTCAGTACCCATTTTTCCAAAAATACACAGAGCACATCAGATGTGATCAGATGCCTCTAGGATGTGCCTTAATAGTGGAGCCAGAGCTCGTATCTTCCCCTGCAGCTCTTGAATTGCACAGCCCTTGTGCCAGCCTCGTGTCACAGCGGGAGATGATCCACTTGATGCCTCTCCTGATTCGGGAATCTCAGGAATCTAGATTTTTCCAGGCAATTTTTTGCTCAGTGGTTTGATTTGGGCTCCGAGAGCTGTGTTTAATGTGTCCTACCCAAGCCGTGGAAAGGCAGTGGATTTAGCCTCACTCGTCCTAGCGATTCCACCGTGATGCAGCTCCAAGGAGAGTCACGGACTTGGCAGGCCTGTGGTCAGCCATGTGATACTGAGAGGCTGCTTGGCTCCTTTTTTGTAGAAAATCCTCCTACGCCTCAGGAATTGCTTCCTCTCTGAAAATAAACAGTACTTTTTTGGAGCGAATGCTTATGAAGTCCTCCTGAACTCAGGAACCCAGCATCATTTAGCAGCATCCCAAAGGATCAAGTGGAAAACACTCCTGCTTGTGTAAGTTGTATTTCATTTGCAATTATTGTGTGCCCAAACAGAACCTCAGAAGAAAGAAAGGAAGGTTTTGAATTCCAAAAGCAACAGAAAGCCATGTCCTAAACCTACAGGTTTGTGTCCTAAAGCCACAAATTACTGCTTTTGTTCCTTGCCTGTTTTCAAGAAACATCATGTGGGTAAAAGGAATTTGCCAGAGCAAGCAGGAGAAGACACCAGACTGAGTCCTCCTCACGGAGAGTCACGGGGTAACCCCAGAACTTGAAAGGGCTGCGGAGAAGATGGAAAACTCATCCATTAGTGGGGTTGCCTCCCGCTTTTCCGCAGGCACCGTCGTGTCCTGTGTGGTATGTGCAGGTGTTACCAGTATCCCTAGGGAGTGAGGGCTGTGGAGCATGTGCTCTTCAGGTTCACACTGATTTTTCTCCAACCAGGAACAAAAGTAGGTATAAAATAACCCTTCGGTTTCAGAGTAACCCTATCAGAAAGGGTTTCATATGACCCATTATTTGTTGATTCAGACAAGTCCTGAGTCCCAAAGGCTGCTCCCTTTATCATATTGCACACGCTGTTATGGTACCCGTCCCCGGTTTTCTCAGCAGACTTTCCCAGCTGCAAAATCAATATTTCATTACAGAGTAACTCAGGCTGCAGAACCAGAAGTGTCCTAGGCCTGTCGGGTCTGAACCGTGGGTTTCCCCAGATGCCTCAGGAATGGACCCCCCTCAGAGCAGCAGTGGCGGAGGGTTTCCCTGAAAGGAGCCGTGTTCGCTGTGTACCTGGTTTCAGTGCCGCATTCGGCGCGCAGCCAACACCCAGCGCGTCCCACTGCACCTTAAATTGGACGTAAAGTTCCTGAGACACATTCAGTGCATCAGTTGCCGCAGGGCATTTCTTTAATTTAAGGAAAGGTACAGAGACTCCAATTAACCTCAGATGAAGAGACCCATAGTTCACTGTCTGCCTGGGAAAATGAAGCTCAGGGAGCTGTATTCTTGCACTGCAAGTGCGTGTCAGAACCACAATCAGAATTCATGTTTTTGGCTCCTACTCTGGCATGTAATCTATTAGAACAGTGTGAACAAACAAGTTCATTAACCTCCCAGAGCCTTAATTTTTTCTTCTTGCAAAGAAGAAATTATATTTACCATGGGCAAATCTGAAAAAAGAATCAACACAAATTAAGAAAATCAGCATGTGCTAACATATTATACAGTGGGAACTACCCTGATCTATTTTTATATGCAGAATAGCAATTCTCCGAGGTAAATGCACTGGTAACTACTGACTTTTAATGTTACCCACAAGATTATGTCCGTATTGACAGATATGAAAGTAATGAAATGTAGTTTTTTTTTGTTTTTAATAAAAAGTTCAAAGCACAAGACTTTTAGTGGAGACTATTCTGGTAGAGAAAAAAATGAGCTACCTAGAATGTGATCACTCATGTTTCATGCATCCTAACACCGAGGCAGTCTCCCATCCTTGGATGGGAAGGGCTGGAGCGGCTACCAGACTCCAAGGGGATGTTTCGGACCATGAGTTCAGATGGAGGAAGGTGGCTTTGTTGCTGCGAACAAAATGAAACTCCTCGCAGGCAGCGTGTAAGCTAAAGCTGCCCCTCGACCCCGCTGCTCAGGCAGTTCCTCGCCACCCTTCACTGGGCACGTTCCTCCTCCATGGATTCTCCAGGGCTGTGGACTGTAAAGGTGAGAGACGGCAGCACTCACTGCTGCAAGTGTTTTGTTTTGCTCTCCTGAAAAAGGACCCAGAAACAACTTGCGCCCATAATTCAAAGAGTTGTAGGAGCAGTTCACCATGATGGTGATGGGTTCCAAACTGGCCAGCTGCGATGGGCACACTGGACAGCGAGTTTCTCCCTCCTCAGCATATTCTAGGCTATAGTCTAGGCAAAAGTAGAACTGGCATTTTTGTGGGTGCCATGCACGCAATCAGCTGCAGAAAAGTTAATGATGGCTGTTACATACCCTGGGTTGGATTAATTCATTGCTGATTGAGAGCAAAGCAAGGCAATGATTTAATAAATGACTTGAAGGTGCTTCACTTTAATGATTGTTTAAGACAGTACTTCGTGTTGCCTCACGAGCAAAGGTCAGTGAACTGTCAGTCCTCATTACTTGGACCAATGTTCTTCTGAGAGCTCCCGAACTGATTCATGGTACCTGGAAATGAGCGCACGTCTTTAACGGTTATCTTCAAAAATCAATAAGCATGAAGTTTTAAAGAAGAGAAACCAGTAAATGGAAAGAATCATGATTAAAGAGGGGGGACCAAATGAAGAAAAAAAATTAATCAGATCTAGCAACTTATCCCATGAGGGAAGAGTGAAGCATTACAATTCTTGAGCGGACCGGTGGCCCATATCAGTATAAAATAACCTGTTCCCAACAGAAAATAGCAAAGGCTAAGGATGTTAGGAAAGTATAAAAAATCCCGTAAAGGAGAATAATGGAATCACTGGTGCATTGAGTGCGTTTCTTCTGCCTTCAGGATTTAGCTTCATGCTCGGAATTTGCTGTGACAACGAAGCTGGGATCCCCCAAACAAACGTGCCTCCGGCCCCGCCGGGTGCAGCGCACGTCCTCACCGGGGCTCCCAGCCTGGCCCTGAACCTGCCCAAGATGCAGCGTTAGACTTGCTGCCTCTTGTTTTAATTTGTAAATATTGCTTCCATTAATTAGATTAAACTGCCTATCCATTTTGAATTTAGATCCAGGGCCAGAAGAGAGGGGGGGTTTTAATTCTTATATTCAGAAACAGAATAAAAACGAATCCTCATTAACCTTTTCCATGCTTTTTATTAAGCATTTTATCTTTATAATAGCCTCTCATTAAAATAATCACTCTAGATCTTTTTTTTTCAGCTCACCATGAACAGGAGTTTCTCTCCTACGTTGCTTATCAATATTTAACACCTGGTTTTGAACTCCAGGGCCTGCTCTACCTTATTGTTTTTTCTGTCTCTCTCCTTCTTAAAGGGAGCTCTGGACTTGCACAAAGGCATTTGAGGGGACAGCACTACTGACTGTGACAGTGGTTCTCACTCAGTCTTACCTGCAGGGTCTTAGTATGCAGGCACAGCAAGTGTTAGAAAGGGGAAACGCTCCCTCCACTAAGCACTAACTAAAAAAAAATTTTATTTTATTTTATTCCTAGACCTCATTTCTTCAGGCCATCCTTATGGGGTTCCTTTTGACAGTGGCATCCTCTTCCTTCTCCTTAGCAGTATCTCTCTGGCCCCTGCTATCTCAAGACTCCTGTTTAATTGAGAATTCTCCCAAGGAGAATGCCAGGAGGCCGGTGGGGGAAATCTGTGGCCTTCTGCTCAGCACAGCAGTGTGTGGTCCCCCATTGAAACCCAGTTAATCCTTTCCTCCGGGCGCGCAATCAGACTGCTCTGTGTCAGAACGCTCGGAGATACCAGCTCAGAGAGATATTGTTCAGCTCCTGCTTTAGTTTATGAACACCAAAGTCCACATATTTTCCCCAGGCTTCTCTAAATATCTTAGGAAAAGGTAGGGGCAGGGAGGGAGTAAAAAAAAAAAAAGAATGAGAAAGAAAAGCAGATTATATTAATTTAATAATTCATTTGTTTGCTTGTCCTGGATGGGGGAATGTTTTGGTTTGGACTGAGTTACCTAAACATCATTCAAGGAGGAAGAGTTACAGTTACAGAGCAAGAACACTGACAGAATCTACCCTTGGTATTGCCTTTTGTATTTATGTATGTGAATGAAAATCCACAATACCGAAAGAATAGGAATTCAATTCTTCGCCTATGCTATTGAAAGGAAAATATTTTCTCCTGAGACTATTGAATATTGAGTTTGGTCCTTTGTTAGACTCCACCTTTTCTCTCTCACTTTCATTATAGTGCTAGTGGCTCAGAAGAACAACTGTATTATTTCACTCAGTGGGAGCTGAGCACATTTACGCACCTCATGAACTGAGGTGAAGGCTTAAGTTTTTCTTTAACCCGTGTTTTCTTGTAGAAAGAACTCAGAAATGACCGTGCTTTCACCAAAGGGAGCATGTCCATGGGAAACTGAAAAGCAGTGCCTGTCGGAGCCTATGGCCTTTGTGAATGATGACTAATTGATCAGGGAAAGAACAGATTATCCAGTCCCCCAGTTAATGAATAAGTGGTTTCTTCCTGTCTGGGACCTAATGAGACAGGGATCCCCCAGAGTCAGCCACTACGGAAGAAAGCAGCGGTACGTACAGTATAATGATGTGAATTCAATACCCACCCAATTTATTTTAAAATACATCTGTGCGTGTCCTTTGAAACCATCCTCTGGAAGAAATTTCGGTGTAATCTGTCATGTTCTGCTGGGGTAGCAAACATCTGCGCGAGCAGTGGGGGGATCTATCTTATCACCTTCTAGTTAGAAAGCTTTAACCTTCATTAGAGGTTCCAGATGCTCTAATGAACAGTCACTCGCAAAATGAAAACTGAATATTATTAGTTTATTGCCCCTTCAGCAATAAATCTTGTTTGCTACCAATAGGCAGAGCTAGTCCTCCTAGAGAGGTCCAGGAAAACAGCAGCAGTTGAACTGATTCATTTCCAGGTGGGAATGAAATAATTTATTTGTAAATGATATTTTTGGACTCATGTGGTGAGCTGCATCCTGTGGCACTTTCCTTGTGCGGGTGTTAGGGCAAGAGGAACCGTCGGCGAGAAGGTGTCCAGCACCATGAGCAACGGTGGTAGGACTGGACCGAGGGAGGAACAAGCACGGGGGAAAGGAGGGACCTGGGAAACAGGAATGAAAAGCGGTAATGGAAAAATACCTGTAAACTGTGTGGTTTCAGGATTGCTGAGCTCTATTGGTTTCTTTTTTTCACAAAATCCCACAAAAATGGGAATAGAGCCCCGGATGCCTGTGCAGACTGAGTGTATAGACTGATGCTTAGCAGGACTGCAGCATAGTTAGACCCTCAAAAACAGCCCTGGAGAGCTCGGCCAGCCTTGGATCCACTTCTACAGTGGGTTCAAACAATCTCCAGCAGTCTCACCCGCAAATCTAAAACAGCAACCAGCCACTCGCTGTGTCCCGGTGCTCCCCTGAAAGCTTCCTCACAACGTGGGGCCCTTTTTGGAGGCGCTAAAGATTAGAGTCCACCGAGAAGCACTGCGGTTCAGGGAAGGAGCAAAGGCAGGTTTTTCCCTCCACCGCCCAGGAGACGTTTCAGGGCGAGGGCTGGGCCCGGGGCTGGGGCTGGGGGCAGCGGTTCCAGCTGCAGCTCATGTCCCCCCAGGGCACCTCTCCCCGCAGCATAGGTGCGGGCAGGGAGGATGCCGCCCGCGGGGCTTTAAAGGAGCAGCGGCCGGGGCTGAGCCCACAGGCTGTGGTGATGGGGTTGCTGGAGGCAGCAGAGGGGCACGGCTGCAGGGTNAGCTGCAGCCCGTGTCCCCCCCGGGGCACCTCTCCCCGCAGCCCAGGTGCGGGCAGGGAGGCTGCCGCCCCCGTGGGGCTTTAAAGGAGCAGCGGCTGGGGCTGAGCCCACAGGCTGTGGTGATGGGGTTGCTGGAGGCAGCAGAGGGGCACGGCTGCAGGGTGGGACACAATTGTTTGTCCCCTTTCCTCCCAGATACAGCGGCAGCAGAGAGGCCTCAGCAAGCTCCATTCGCGTCACAGCAGGCGCTGAGGAGAGGAAGGTGAGGGACGCGGGGATGGCAGGGGCTGCCCGAGGCCTTGGAGCTGGGTGGGAGGTACTAGTCTGTCCCACCTCAGGGCAGGTGGTGGTGGAGCTCCTTTCCCTCACGGTCCCATCGTGGCTGCAGGTTTCCCGCTTGCTCATCCGTGGCTGCCTCTGCATTGTGACTAGGTTTAACGGATTGTGTCCTAACTCCAAGTGCGTTAAGAAAGGTGACTATTGCCTTATGTCCCTTGCTGAGGAGCGGCTGTGCTCTGGCCCTGAACCTAGTGTAGGGAAGCGCTCTGACACTAAGATGAGCCCCTTCTCATACTTCATTTTTTTGGTAATTGTCTCTATCAACATATTTTCAAGCTAACGGTGCAGCGGAGGAGAGCTTGGACTGCTCCATCAATAGCAAGGTGCTCACCTTGAATAACCGGGGAAGCCCTTGGACTGGGCAGGTTTCTGAGAGCCCTTACAGTGCTGCTCCTAGTGGTGCAACCTGCAGAACATGGTTGAACTATCCTCGTCCCCTGGTTCTGATTTGAATCCGAGCGAGGGAGAAGAATGAGAATAACTTCCCCGGGCATCCTGCTAACACTGCGAATTGACCGTGTTCTTCACTTTGTCTCTTATTTACATTTCTCCTTGTGCATGTCTTCTGCATTTCCCTTCTCTATGCAGACACGTGCGAAAAAGAAAAATAATTGGAAATTTTGTATTAATCCTTAGCTGCAAAGTTATCTTGGCTATCTGAGAGCTAAATGCAGATTTACTCCTCCACATCTATCTAAATAAATGTTCACTCTCCAGTCTCTTCATTAAAACTTACTTTGTCAGTCCTTTATAAAATTAGTCATAGCAACTCGCCGATGCAGTTCTTCTCAACTGACTTCTACTAAAAGTGGTTCCTAGCAAAAGGCTACAGAGGCAAACCTGAAGCCAAACGCAGGGGAAAATCTGACTAATTGGCTGCTCAGTTAAAGCACAACCAGACTCCCAAGCTCCATGGTTTTCGGTACACCGTGCTTTCTTGGTAATGTTCTCAATCCATTCCCAAATGCCTCGTTCGCACTATTTGACATTCCAAGTACCACTCCTCCCATCCATCTGCCTGACGCAGTAAATGCCAAATGCTTTTCCTTCTCTTGTGTCTGCAGCGTTGATGCAGAAAGAGGCATGGAGTGGCTTCCTCTGGACTCCTCTACGGACCCCTTGGCCATGGTGCTCCAGAGAGTCCTTAGTGCTTTCTTTAAAGTATGTGAAGCAACATTAATTAAAGTTTGGTAGAGCCAGAGCAGAAACACGCTTCGTGATTGCTAAGGATTTCCTTATGGTGAAGTTGTGCAAGAGACTGTAGGGAAAGCTGAGGATGCCAGACCTACCATTGGCATCTGGTGTCTTGGGACTGTCATCGCTGCAAGAATTTCTGCTTTTGGGCACCTCAGATTGCTCACTTTCAGAAAGAGCTTCATTAAATTTTCTGTTGTTTCCATTGTCAAATAAATGAACTTGCAAAGCTTTCTGGTGAACCCATGTTTTTCATATTGGATTTCTTTTATTTCAGTCAAAGAAATAGAAAGGGAAATTTCTTTTCATATTTAACTTTGAAATTTTTATTACAAACCAAACTCTTTTTTGATGCCGCAGTATGTTTTACTCTCTTGGAAGAGAAAGAAAAAAAAATTTCCTAACAACTAAAATTAAACAAATTAAAATAGCTTTAGTCACCCAGCAAAGTCAATGAGCAGACCAATAGAAATAGCTGTTTTCACAGTCCTTGCTCAAGTAATGAGCAATCCAATTACTGCTGGTCTTAGCTCCATTCGCTCATCTACAATTGGTTCTAGTGGATCGGGCAGTGCACACTGAGCCAGGCCTTAATTTATCCGTGCTTTACTGCGAGCTTTGTATGAATGTTAAAGTGAAGCCAGACTCGTGCTGGTGGTCGAGCTCTGCTGTACGCTCCCGGCATCAGGACCATAGGACTGATGTTTTGGAAGATGCTGTGTTACCTAACCTAGAAATACAAGTGTAACCTAGGAAGGGCAGGTTGTACACTATTAATTTTGTATTGAGGCTGTTTGTCCCTGTAAGTACTACTAAAGCAAGAAGCGATTCCCCTAGGGGCCTCAAGTTAATACACTTATTTGAGCCTCCTTATCCTGTTAAAATGAAGAGAATCGGATTGCACAGGGTTGAACATCTGCTTGTAGTAGATCTCTGTCCACTGTTAAGGGAAACAGAATAATGGTGAAGGGAAGCAGAAGGCAGCATTTCAAAATGATCCTCAAAGCATTTTGTACAGATGTCCCAAAGGTTCACAGGGTATTATGAAGCATAAAAGACATCTGGTTACATTTATATAATCTCATCAGTGTATACAGAAAACCTTCCCCCTGTTTACCTCTACTTGTCAAGAGCCACTGAAAGGCTTATATATATTTTTTATTTGCTTATTTATCTTAGTGTTATGTGAATGCGCCCACTGATTCTTAACTATCCAAAATCAGCTTAATGCTTTATTAAATTGCCAACTTCTCTCCCTGTAACTGACTTTCTGCTGCTTATTTATAGCTCTCCATTGAATCATTTGTGAAATAGGAGATTTGGGGATATTTTTGTGCTGTTATGGGGCATGTTGTCTTTTGTCTGCAACTGCTGTGAAATCACTCTTTCCTCCTCAAGATCGCTATTGTACGTGTGCTCACAGTTAAGGACACTCGGGTTTGGGCTGTGGAAATACTTTCTTTCTCTCCCGAAGGCAGAGCATAAATTGAATCCCTTCTGCAGGCACCAACGCAACTTCCACAATCCCGGCAGCACGGACTGCCTGGTGTCCTGCTCCTACGGATTAACACGGGCTGCCCAGCCTGGTTCACTAGTTACTGTGGGATCCTGGTTAGTGCAAAAACACACCAAAAAGCCTAATTTTGATGAACCAACATGATAGACCTTATTGACTGTGTTTTGTCGTCCTGACCTAGTTTGATGCGGCCATTTCTTTCCTAGGAAGTAATTAAAGCAGAAACATAGAGAAATATTCTGGTTTTTGTTTTGCCCAGAGGACAACATATTCCACACTGTTGCAACACTGAACTGTGTTTCTTGATCCAAGGCTTTTCATTTAGATTACAAACATATTGAGCAATTTAGTTCATTCACATGATCGTATTTCTGAAGACTGTGTAAGCCTCTCTATTAGCACCAAAGGCACTTTGCTCTCTTACCCTTGAGGAGTGTTTGTGCTGCCTGCCTTTGATACCTGTTTTTGCAGAGGTCGCTGTGAGGTGCCTTCGCTTATGCTACAAGCTGCAGGACTGTAGTTTAGTCTCATTGTGTATTTTTTTTAATCTTTCCTTCTGCCTCTGGATCAGCCCTGGCTTTCCCTTTGTGCCCCATACTCAGTGCTTCCTCCTCCATCTCTGCCAAGTAAACAGCCTTTTTAGCTGGTTTTTGCAGCAGGTGGTGAGACTTGCCAGTGAAAAACCTATTGTATCCCCTGAATTACTGTGGTAGATACCTTGAGAAACCAGGGTGTGAGAGGGCACGGGGGAAATAAAGCTGAAATAGCATTCACCCTTGTTGTGCTGGGTTTAATCTCACAAGAGATTGCAGCAGTTACCCTAGGCAGGCTGTGAAAGTGGTGGGTTTAGCATCTCGGTAGGGAAAGGCAGAGGCAGGAAGACTCATTTTGGTCTGCCATTCTAGCCTTAATACAGCTATTGTGCCTTAAGCATCGCAAGATGTAAGGTCAAGCTGAGTTTATAGGCTCTATTTCTTGCAAGCACTTTGCACAAAGACTAGACTGAAACAACAGCCAAATCTAAGTGATCTGGCTGCTTGGATAGGGATGAGGCATTCGGTGTTTAAAGGAGCAGCTAATGAACGTGCTGGTTCCTTCCCAGCTGGTCCAAGAGTGCCAGTGCCACCTGCACAAACAAAACCCAAGCGAAGGCCTTGTCCTGGGCTCAGCCCATGTGCAGGGCCAGGAGGGGTGTTCGGGGGCACACGCTGCTTTCCAGATGGGTTATTCAGCTAAAGCCAGCACATGTGGCGTGCGTGCTGCCCGGCTTCAGGTATTTCTGCAATGGCAATAAATTTCCCTTTCTGGCTTACCTGCAGCAAGAACAGTAATGCATCGACATGAAGTGTGAAATCATATTGGAGTGCTTTTATTGACACTCACTTGCGGACCCTGTAGCTAAATTATATGTTTTCCAGCACTTCAAATGGAGTGCTTCTAGTCTGGTTCTGATTTGATAGAAGTCAATGGTTTCCATTCCTGTAAGGGCACTTTCTTTTTTTCCAGCCCTGCTCTTTCCTTAGCCAAGAACTTAGCACTAATAGGGTGTCTGTCCTGAAAAACCAAGAGAAGGCGAAATCCAGGGTTTCCTTGAGAAATGGACTGATAGCAGCTCCGGTGTGTTTAAGACCGCATAAAAGCGCATCCCTGCAGGAGGGGACTCGCGGGTGAGCTTTTCAGTCCAGTACCTGTGGACAAGGACCCACAGGGAAAGCTGTGTTACACGCAGAGGACATTGACTCAAACTAGTTAACAAATGGCTTCCTAGGGAAACCAGGAAAACTGACACCCCATTTTTGTATTGGAAGGTTCAAACTTTATTTAAAAACAAAGGAGAGGGAAAAAAGCAGCTTTTTACTAAAACTTTTTTTATTCCAACTTTTCCAAAACATCTTTTTTTTCCAGTTCAATGCAAATGCATATTCAGTTGATATTCAATGCAATTAAAAAAAAAAACAAAAAAACTTTATCCTTGCAAGAGGCTTAACTTTACCTTGCTGTGTCAATACAGCCAGGATTTTGTTGCTGCCATGTCCTAGAGGCCCTTCCTGGGCTGAGCCCTGCAAACCCCCTTCCCCAGCAGCCACCCGCTCCCCAGATTTGCTCCGTGTGGCTTTGGAACCTGTGTGTGTGCCTGAGGGCGGTGTCTAGGGCACCTTCCAGGGAAATATGGCCACAGGGTGGCTTTCCGTGTGGTTGGAAGCAGTAGGCAGGGAGGGATTGTATGTGCAAAATCTAAATGGATTTCTCTTATTGCTGGCATACAAGCAGGCAAAGTCTGTGCAAGAATGCATTTGTGACTGTCATTTTTACTGTATTTTCTTTCCTCTTCTAGTGAGGAAACCCTAGAAGCCTTTTCTTCTTGCTCTATAAAATGCCATCTAACCACCTTTATTCAAAGCAGTGCCCAGGTGGTTCTCTGCTGGGTTAAGCAGTGTCTGATTTGATGTACTGCGTGAATCTTCTGGTCCAGGTTTTCTGTCCCCAGCATAGCTCAGTGCAAACCATCTGCTTCGTGGGCAGTTTCAGCAGTGAAGTGTGGTAAAATCCTGCTCTGACGTTTCTCAGTTGTTCCTCTGACAGGGGGCTTTGGGACTCGTCCCTCTTCAGTGTCACTCAGTGCCCCACTGCAGGTCATAGAAACACTGTGATGCTCAAATAGGCAAAATTAAAATTCACCTGCTAGAGTTCACCCCTTTGAACCCAAGTGTCTTTGCACCCTGATGCAAAATGGACCTGGTGTGTACTGTCCACGTGTCCTGAAGTGTGAGCAGGTAGTTGTTTGGGAGCATTTTGGAGGAATTGGCCCAGTCCTGGTTGGGAATATAACCCTGCTGGTTACCTAGTAAGAGCCTGGTTCCCTGCTATGTTGTATGGGGACCGCAAATATCCCGGCTCATGGCTTGTGTTCTGCTCTTGGAGAGCTGTGAAATCTTAATTCTTTGGCCAACCTGGTGCAGGTGGTACACGAATGCTGCCGAGACCCACTGCGCTCTGCCGACGGAAGCACCCTCACAGGAGGCCACTGCGTGTTGCTTGGTGCTGGCTATCACCTATGATCGAATCTGATTTGTAGGGTTTGCTGTAAATTAAGCTTGAGAGGGTACTAAAAGCAGTGCTGTTTTGTTAGGGGTGCATCACCAGTGCAGTTGGGTGGGAACTTTACAAGTGCAAATTTCCCTCTGTGGTGGGGAAATCTGTTGTGGGACTCAACATCTCTAATAATTTTCTTCCAAAATGTCCCCAGCTCTGGGTGTTTCTAAGTTTTCCTTTGCTGTGCTAGCTCAGACCGAAGCCTTTCACAGAATGCAGAACTTTCCCCTAGGACAGAAGTCCCGAGTCCTTCCAGCCCGTGCCCAGTGTCTCTGCTCTCGTGGGAAGGAGGCTGCTGGAGAGGGAGGTCCCAGCGTTCAGCAGGCAGCGCCTTTGAGGAGCGTTTCTGGATCCACCGGTGGGACGAATTGGAAACAGCAGCGTTCCTGCTTTTACTTAACTCCTGCCCAGAGCACACTGAAGGAATCACTTTAACTGCTTCCTGTTACCATTTTTTGTTTGTCTCTAGATTCATGTGCTCGCCTCATTTGACTTCATTAATTCATCATGGGCATGTTTTGTATTTCTCGTGATTCTTTAACCCCTTTCTAGAATTAGAGTTTGTACAGGAAAAAAATTAAGACGCAGAACACACTAAATCCTTTCATCGCATTAGACCCTGTCTGTGTGATTTCCCACTGCCTGCCAGATCTGTGCTAAATGATACAAAATGTTGTTATGGGCTGAGCTGACAGCAGCCCTTCAGCTAAGGCTGTTACGTGTAAGGCCCAGGGTAGCATCTCTCCTATCGCAAACCTGAGCAGTTGTCTGTGTATCAGTTATTCCAGCCACGTATATTCTGTGCAACAGAATATGCTAATATTTTGAAATATTGTTATCCTGCTTGTGTTAAACACCGGGCTGGTAATCTTAGGAGGTAACTGGATACAATAGCGGTTGTATTCGCTGAGAAGAACCATTTGTGGCAACAGATGATACTGAGTGTGCAGAGCCTGAACTCGGTCTTGATTACATTGGGTGCCCTTTGAAGTCTTACATGATAAGCTGCCTTTCAAGTGCCACTAATCCGTGTAATCCAGGAGAAGAGGGAGAAGGAAAGCCACAAAACAAGCATCCATTAACCTTCATTTAGCCTGTGCTTGAGGTTGGCAGTGCTGAAAAACAAAGTCCTCCCTTTGTAAAGGTGTCTAACTTGAAGACTTGAAGCATCTTCCTGATTTAGACCTCTCTACAAAAAGAGCTGAAGGTGTTTGGGCTGGCTGGGCTGCAGCTCCTGCTTAGGGTCCATGGCAAAACCTGCATTTGCACAAGGACAGTCCCGGTGGGGCAGCTCTGGCCCTTGCAGTGAGGCTGAGGGCAGACCTGCTCTCCACAGGGCAAGTGTTGGACCTGAGCAGAAAAACCCAAACCAGAAATAACATGCTGCATATATCCCTTAGCCCAGGAGGGAGTAGGACAACTCTGAAGAATGTCAGCTTGCAAATCAGGTGGGGCCACCTGGCACCTCAGAGTAACTAAACTAATGTGTTTATTAACTTCTGTGAGGGTAGGAGCAGACACACCTGTGAGGGCCTGAAGAAGGCTTGCGTGCTCAACAAGGGGAAAAATACTGTAAAATAGATGCTTATACGCTCTACCAGTACCTCTCAAACCTCAGGTAATACATGCAGCTGAGTGGAATGGGCTTCGCAGCACAAACTCCCTGCAAGTTGGTAGGAAGCACCGCTCATTTCCAACAGACAGACTTGCAAAATCCTCCTGCCCTGGAAGGAACGAGCAGGCTGCCAGCACGGTAGCTTCCTGGGAGACTTCTGTTGCTGCGATCGGCTTCTCCAGGGGCTAAACTTTCATCTAAACAGAACAAGCCGCCTCTCCGCGCGTGCACAGCAAGCCTTCCAAGCGTGCAGCTTGGCAACTGCCGCATAGCTTACGAACAGATGTCTAAATCTGCCCCGCTTCAGCAACAAAATGAGTAGAAAAGAAGTTTCAGTAGCCACTTGGGCAGGTTTATTTTGAAATGGCAACAGAGGGAAGCAGAAGCTATTGAAGCTGTTATTTCCTTGGACAGATGCGTGGCTTTGTACGGCAGCAGCTGGACCCCCCCGCACGTGGCGTTGCCAACTCGTTCCCCTTCCAGGCATCTCCTCCGGGGTAGCGGGACATATTTCTCCCTGGGAAGAGGCTGAATGTTCTTGCGGCTCTGCTGGTCCCGTGCAGAGAGGCGAGTTTGAGGAGCACAGCGTCTCCTCGAGAGCAGGCTCCAAAGTGACAAATTTCAGAGAAGGGTCTAGAGGCTGTGTAAAGGCCTGACCGCGTCTCTCCCAGACAAAACCGGCGAACTGCTTCTAGCTGCTGTGGATAAACCTCCGCTTCAGAAACTGTAGCGATTCACTGAGCTGAGAGAATGCTTTGGCACCTCTAAAATGCCACATGCAGACAAAATGTGGCTCTAGTGTCAGGAGCAGAGAGGAAAGAAAAGTATGGAAAATGCTTCAATTGTTAAAAATGCTGAGGGCCCCGTGCAGCACCTGTTCTCACATAGACCTTGCTGGCTGCTTTCTTGTATCTTTAGGATCTTCCTCTTACTCAGCAAATTATGCTGATCATTATGCTTTGCTCTTCCTTGTGCTTAAAAACACAAGCATCTCACCCAGGTGGCATGTGGCTTTTCACTGCTTTCTTCCCAGGAAGACTCCCAGTCATGACACACTTTTCTATGTAACTTGGGTCTGTGCATTTCTGTCCCTCCTGTGTTCACATCTACTTGTTGTGCTCGAGGTCGAACCTTTCTGCTGGTGGATTATAATAATGTACCACTCTTGCAGCCTGTGGTGGGGAGGGTGTTTGACTTAAGCCACTCGCAGCAGGTATCAGAGAGGACTGGAATGAAGCATTAGCTGTTCCTCTGTGCTCTGAACCTTGTGGAGAGCTGGGAGCAACAGGGAAAGGGCTTTGGCCATGTGCATCTTCTGTCCTGGGGCCACTAAACGGCTCCAGTCTGCAGTGTTCCCACTCAGACCAAGTGATCCAGCCAGGAAAATCATCCATAGAGATCAGGATCACTTGCATAATGCACCTCTGAGAAGCACCGTCCCTAGATGTTCACAGGGCAGGTTAATGACAGCGCTTACGAGTGAAGCTAATGACACATGCTGTAAAACCTGATGTAAAAGCAGAATATACTGGAGCAATGACTATTAGCAAATTGGGTCAAGCTTTCTGAAGAATTTGTTGGGGAGAGGCAAAGAAAAAGTAATTTAGAAATACCAGAAAATACACTTTGACATTCAGTTCTTTAGAAAGTTCTTTATAATAAGTGCTGCAAAAGTAGCATGGGTTTTTGGTCCACTGCTCCTTCTATAGTGCACTGGTGATTCACGGTTGTTTTTTATTACTGACATAATAACCTGTAATCTGTGTTTCATGGGTAAGTGTGAAGAACTTCCTGGCAAGGAGGCATTTTCATTTCTCCTTTGCCGTACTGGCAGGTTGCTGTAGATGTCCTCTGTAATAGAAATGGGCAGATATGGCAGCACCAACCAAGGTTTTGTTTTGTTCCTGTTTATCCTCTGTGTCTTCAGAGGCAGCAGGCTGCACCTGAGCTGTCTGAGGATGATGTGACTTCAGAGCAAAGATGCAAGAACGCACTCCTTCCTGCCAGGAAATGCTCTGCACTGTTATCATAATTGATGTGCAAAACTTCATTTCTGGCAAGCTTGTACCATGTTGTATTAGAAATCTCCTAATAGGGATGGACGAAGCAGGTGCAAGCACTGTTCTTCACTTCGTGTAGTATTTCTCATTGCATTTAGTTGAAAGTGGAGTAATGAATCCCCAAGGTCTGCATTTCTTGAGATAAACTCAGAGGTACGTGCAATCACACCGCTTCACGTTGGCTATTTGCCCTCTCAGAGGGTAGACACTGCGTCTTCTGTACCGTAGTAACAGCAGCGTGGAGGGGCTGTCAGCGAGGCAGGGTCTGGCTGGAGAGATCGTACGTTTTGTTGGATCGAGTGGGAAACGCAGATGCTTTCATGAACAAGGTCTTTTCCAGTGATTGCTTCCTCGGAGCTCTGGGAGCACAGAACGAGCAAGACGGGCAGCACTGCTCCCATTTTATAGGCATGGACATGGGTGGAAAGGAAGGTGGCACCTCCACACATGTGCAGCCTGTGTGGCCTTGCAATGTGGGAAGTTGTTATTCCAGGTGATGAAGACAGGGACAAGAATGAAGTGGTTTGAATGAGAGACAACAGTATATTGTGGTGAAGGGGGAGGAAAAGCTAGAGAAGATTTACAGATGGACTTGAACTGATCCTGTTTAATATTTTTATTAATGGCATGAAAAGTGGGGGTATACTTATAAAACTGAACCAAAATAAGGTTGAAATATACAGGAAAAATCTGAGAACTCTGAGAAAAAAATCTGAGAATCTAACATAAGCGAGCAGAAATTCAACAGTGTGCAGAATAAATTGGTAGGTGCTAGTAAAAATAATCTCTCATATTGCTGGAGCTCTGCAGCCCAGAAAGAAACAGAAGCAAGATGTAAATATCTATATTGATCAGAGGATGATTATCACTGTCACAAAATAAATGCAGTCCTAAAGTGTGTGCAGCAAATTTTCTGTACTGTCCGTAGAGCTCATGCAGGGGCATGAGCTGGCATCCTTTTAAATCTTGTGAGTAACTCTAAGTATTTGTATTTAGGAAGGATTAATTGACACTGTAAAAGGTACAGAAAAGAGCTACCAGGCCATTCTGGGAACGAAAAGACATGTCTTATGAGTGGAGACTGAACAAACTTAGCTAGTTTACTTCAGCAATTCAACATATATCTATATATGGGGGTATATATCAGGGACTGGGTATAGAACTAATTCCATTAAAAGCAAATTAGTAGAAAGTGCCTGCAAATGTCTATAACGTAGAAGAACCTGGAAGAACTGTAGGCATAATAGGGCACCATGAAAAACTGATTTTAATATGGAGCCTGATCAGCTTGTAAAAAGATTTTGTAATGGGGTCAGATGCCACAGCCCTTTCTTCCCATCTTATTATTTTTGTAAGGCCCAGGTGAGCTCATGGGATTTAGTTTTAAGTGATTTGAAACTCCTGGGCTGTCAGATAGTACCATAAGCCCTTAGGTACATGAGAAGTCTTTGAAATCAAGTTCTCTTCCTTGGAGTTGAGTCAGAATTGCTTTTAATCAGATTGCCTTTTGCTGTCACCAAAGAGCTGGATGCTCAGAACTTAACCTAAATAAATTCTATTGCACTGGGATTAGTAGTCAGATCTTCTGCTAAAGTCAATTGGTCTAATTCCTCAGATTTCAGTGGAGTTGTGCAATTTCCAACAGCTCAGTAGTTTAAAGTAACATGAATCTATGAATTTTATATTAAGTCACAGCAAAGAATGTAGTTGAAGTTCCCTCTGCTTTCTGGAGGATTATATTAGAGAGCTAAAAAAAGAAAAAGTACCTGTCACTTTAGCATGTTACAGTGTGTCGAGACCCACGAAAAGCTCTAACAGGCTGGAACTGCAAGTTGTCCTCCCTGCGCTGGGAGGCTGCGGCCGGGATTGCAGCAGGACAGAGTCGAGAAAAGGGAGCAAAGGACAAGGTGGGGAAGGGACAGGCTGCTACTTCCATCTAATGTTTTAATGCAGCTGTGTGCCCTGTCAGTCCTGGCTGCCTGTACAGATCCCTTGCTATCCTCACAGCCTAGACCTTTCCTGGGGGTTTATTTGTCCCCTTCGCGCTCTTTTACAGCCCTCCTTTTGGGATTTTATTTGTGCAAGTTCTCTGCCTGCATCGGTCTTGCTCTGAGCTCGTCCTGCAGAGCTGCTGCCACCGACCACTTCTCATGGAGCAGCATTTAGCTGGGTCCCACTGGATACTGCTTGGACCTTTCCTGTCATCAACAGTGTCCTTTGGTGTTTCTCCTTGCACCTTCTATTTCACAGCTCACTGCTGTCCCAGTATAAACCCTTAAAACGACTTGTACTTCTGCTATTCTCATGCACTTACTGGGAACAAATTAATCCCCACCAGAGTCTGCGGTCTCCAGTTCTGTTGTATGCAATGACTTGATGACGTTGCCCTTTTCTTTATGTGGTGTTTTAATAGACTCTTGGCCTATATCGGTCCCGAGGTAGCGCGGCCGCCTCGCNCTGTCATCAGCAGCGTCCTTTGGTGTTTCTCTCTTCTTGCACCTTCTATTTTACAGCTCACTGCTGTCCCAGTATAAACCCTTAAAACGACTTGTACTTCTGCTATTCTCATGCACTTACTGGGAACAAATTAATCCCCACCAGAGTCTGCGGTCTCCAGTTCTGTTGTATGCAATGACTTGATGACGTTGCCCTTTCCTTTATGTGGTGTTTTAATAGACTCTTGGCCTATATCGGTCCCGAGGTAGCGCGGCCGCCTCGCGCTGACTAAACGGTCGTCGTTTCTGAGATGTTTCCAATAGTTTGCCAACCAGTTTGTCGGCTCTCTTTGTTGTAATGTGAAACTGTAAGCAAATACCGAGCAGCTTGGTGGTTTGGCCACGGTGAGAATTAGCTCTGCAGTGACTCTTTCAGCTATAGGCAGTCACTTTGTTAAGTATTTATGAAACTGAAATGTTCCTCTTAATGAAACACAACTGTAGCCTCTCAGATCCGTGTGCAAGCGCCTTGCTTCATATATGGTCTAATGTGTTCACTAATTGGGAGCGTCTTTGATGTAGAGAAGAAAATGAGGGGAAGAAGAGGAATGATAAACGCAGCAGTTTTGGGCTCCAGGATATGAAGCTTTATGGGCCTGGGCTATCAACAGACCCCACGTAATCATAAAATAGACATCAGCAGGGGGACGTGAGCCGCTGCTGGTGGGTTTATTTGCGTAAAGGAGACCGGAGGAGGCAGAAGCGGCACCGTGGGGAGAGCAACTCATGAGGAGACGGGTGAGTGGGAGCTGCCCTGAGGGAGCAGCTCCTTGGTTCCCACAGGCAGCACCGCTGCCGAACCTGAGCAAGGACCCGTGTCCCTTTCCCTTCCCAAAGGCTGGGCTTCTCCCGGCCCTTTCCCTTCCCAAAGGCTGGGCCTCTCCTATCCCTTTCCCTTCCCAAAGGCCGAGCTTCTCCCATCTCTTTCCTTCCCAAAGGCTGGGGCTTCTCTGCTTCATTTTTATTTTTGAAAAGAGTCAGCCTGAGAGCCTGCAGCGACTCTGGCCTTGAGTGCTCAGGAAGCGAGACCTGTTTATACCAAACCGCAATGATGGGCACTACTTGCAACAAACGAGCTCAGACAGAGCAATACGCTCCAACAGCTTCCACCTTCCTGCCTTTTCTACAAAATCAAAACCGGAGGAGTCTGCAGATGTACGTGCCCCACAGCTACACAGTGCCTTGATCAGCTAGAGATGCCGGTGCTGAACTTGATGCCCTAAACAGTGTTATTGATTTAAATGTGCCTGTTGCACAGCTGAGTGTGCTTGCGGGCTTGCCTGCTCGGGGTACAGGTGACTTGAACTTTGCTTTTTCTGAAGTCTGTGGGAGCTTTTGACCTTAACCTGAGTGGGACAAGGATCAGGCTTTAGGTCAGGTTGCTTATCAGAGTGGCCCTTAGCTGCACAGCCAGAAGGAAGCAAAGAAAAATACCTGCTGGCTACAGCAATGAAACACCACATGGGCAAACCGAGACTCTTACGAAGTTTCTGAAGTCAAATACGAAATAACAACTGACTGTCAGGGCTGACTGTGATAGCTTAGTCAATCATTTTAGTTAGCTGATTTGGTTATAAAAACTCCTGAAGAAAAAGAGCAGAACCCAAGAAAAAGAAGAATTGGGGTTCAATATTGGTACATTTTGTAGTCAACATTTAGGATTTGATAAATGTTTTCAACATTCCTGTAGAAGCCACAGCTATAAAAAGCACTGAATGCAAAGCAGTGGTCTTAAAGTCATTAAAAATTCTTCCTTCCAAAAATAACTAAATGAACTGAAAATTCAACCTGTGTTGCATTTTTCTCATTTTAGCTTTAGGTAAATACAACCAGAAGTTCAATTCTCTATTTATTTGCAAACACTGCATAATAAACATAAATGTGCTGCTGTTAAGAATAATAATGCGATGCTAATGATTCTGAAAAGCAGAAAGGGAGAGAGGGAACTATCTGAAACAAAGGGGCAAGTAATTAAGCAAAGCAGGGTGATGGAAAAGTAGATAAATTCCTAGCAAAATTATGCATTAAAGGTGAGTAAGAATAAGGGAGTAGAATCTCTGCATTAAATCCTACAGTGAACAACACAGAAAGTGCTGACAAGGATGAGCCATGAAGAGTGAGTCTAAACCATCTTCCCACTTAATCAGCTCACGCAGGGTGGTGTCTTCAAAATTCCTGGGGTGAGAGTTGGCACCAGAACCAATAGTGTGTGGCCACTATGAAAACAGGGTAATCATCAAAAGTTGTGTTTTCCGCATCTGATTGATTTAGTGCCCTTTGCTGCCCTGCTGAGGCCCTGGCTCTGCAGCCCTGCTCTGCTTGTGCCCCTTTTCCGCAGTGTGTTTGGTCCAGGGGTTTCCCCTCTCCTCCCGGATGGGTTCCCGGCAAAGGGGCATCTTGGGGATGTCACCTGGGTCAACATGTAGGAGCTGGAAGTACAAGGCTACATGGTGTGTGTGTGTGAGCAGATTTTCAAGCTGACGATTACAAAACATTAACAGTCCCAAGGAGTCAGGACAGGAAAAGGTACCCAGCATGCAGTGACCAGTGGATTACATTAATTATGGCTTTAAATGAATGATTTTTTCCTAGTTCTCTCTATGCAGCTTTTTTGGTTGCCATTGGGTTGAGCTTATTTTTGTTTCCCAGGCCTGTCACTGAAAGAATCCCGAGGAATGTGGGCATCCTCCAGATGTTAATAGGGAAAATGCAGCCTGATATTAGATGTGGGAAAAATGGGTGCAAAGAGTAATCAAGCCTCAAAAGAGGGGAAGAATGCAATTAATCCATTTTATTAGAAACCATAAAATATTTTTTAAAGTTTGACTTAACGCTACTTTGTGGTTAGCAATAAAAATGGGATTGCTTTCCAGCCGTAACTCATGACAGGGACACCAGAGCTTGCTCTGTTGCATCTGCTCGCTGGGATCCCAGACCTCTGGCTGTAAGCGGCTGCTCCCGGGATGTTGCTGAAGAGCAGCAGGGTTGGGACTGCCAGCAAAAATGCCTCTGGTTGGGGAAGGATTTAATCAGAAGTTGCATCTCAAGCAGAGGCCCTGGGCTGTATTCATGGGCTGCCCTTGGTGCTCTGCTCCCTGCTCATGTCCCTGCCTGCCCCATCTCTTCCCTTTCGCATCCTCTTCAGCCCACTCTGCTTTAATTCACCTTCGCTTAGAGCCTGCCTCTTTTTTGCCACAGAAATGGATATGACCTGTCACTTTTTATCAAAAAAATTATCACTGAGTATCTTGAATACCACAACAGGGAATAATTTTCAGGCAGCAGTTGCACCCAAACACTGGTGTGGGTCTCTGAAAAGCACCAAGTGAAATGTCAAAAGATTGGGGCTTATAAACTGCATTAGCTGCTTGGGAGCCCTGTGCCTCGGTGTGGGAGTTTCCCAGCCATGAAATATCTAAGGGCACTGTGATATTTAGTTAATATTTGTAGAGGGCAAAGTAAGTATCTTAAAAATCTGCTTTTCCCAACTGAATGCATACTTTCTTCCAACCTTGACTTTATCTAAGATTAATGGCGAGAACACCTTGTGTATTTTAATACTATTGCACTATAGCTTAAACAACCGACTGTTATTATTTTAACATTTCCAACCAGACATCACCTGCAGTCCTTAAGCATGTCATGGTAATGAAAATTTAGTTGATTTAGTGATTAACTGAGTTGATTTAATTAGCTTGGATAAATAATATTATATGCTAATGTAAGATAATTTATTTCTTTTTAATCTCTTAGAACCCTATATGCTGCACTCCAGTTCTCCAAATATTTACCAGTGTTTAGATGTAATAAATTTGATAGAATTACTCATAAGTGACGTTCTGCCAGCAGAAGTTGCTTCCTCCGAGCATTTACAGTGAAGATGAGGAGGATATTCCTGCTCAGCAGAGATACAGGGAAAATGATTTCCGAGACATTCCCAGGCTCCCGTTCCTGCTCGCAGCCGTTCTGGGGCTGAGGTTGCAGTTGTGGTTGAGGCCAGGGAATTGCTCCCTGCCGCAGCTGCTCTTCCTGCCTCCCACCAGCATTCCCACAGCTCCCCTCGCGCAAGGGAGAGCGGGAGCAGGGGCAGCCGCCTCGGGCAGGGATAAGTGGTCACTTTGGATGCAATGGGAGTGCGGGGGTAAGGTCACAGGGGGAGTGGGACCAAGTGTGCTGAGGGTTTCCTTTGGGAAAGTCGTTTTTGAGGTCGTCCCGCAAGCTCGGCCGTGTTCCTGGCTGTCCTGCCCTCTGCATGCACAGGGGAGTGATGCATGTTTCAGACACATCCTATATGTTTGAGTCTTATTGTCTTTCACTGTATTTTATTGTTGTTAATATTTATGAAAAATGTATTTACTGCTGCGATTAATACATGCTGGCATTGAGCCTCAAAAATTCTCACTCTGGATCAGTTCTCTACTATACTGACAGGTAAAAGTGCCATAAACACCTTCAAGCTTCCAATTATAGGGAAGCTTTTATAAGTCTGTATCTGGCTCTTACCATTTTGAATAGAGTCCCTAGAAACCATGTAGGAATCCTGAACTCTGTTTTTATTGTGCGGAGTTCTCCATTTCCAAGGAAATGTGTCCCAAGATGGCCAGCATAGTTATGGTTCAGTTGAGGGCTTAAGCCTGTATTTTGAGCAAAACTGGAGAAGATGAAATATAAACGTGAGGAAGGAGGTTGGGAAGGGTGCTCGGCCCTGCCCGGCGCAGCGGCTGGATGAGGAGTCGGTGTCAAGAGCCACTCACTCGGCAGGTCCTTCCCCAGCACCGCCTGGTCAAAGGCCCCTCCAGCTTCCCGGGATGAGGATCTGACAACCTGCCACAGAGCCAATAAATGGACAGATATCCTAGAAAAGTGCACAGAAGAGAAATTTTCTAATCACAGCCATTTCAAGAATTGTTTCAAAAGCTGCTAGATGCTACACACGTCTTGTAGGCTTAATCTTCTTAGATGTAGCAAAATTTGTATGAATTTAATGGTTTGGGACATCAGCTCTACAAATATGGAGACACTTGAAGTGTTTCTCTTATTGGGGGGAAAATAAAACAAAACAAAAAAAGGCAAAGGCATTAGAAACACTTACATGCCTGTATTCTCCCTAGAAGTGAGGTACACGTTGGCATTGTCTTTGGTCTGAGTTGTCTTTATTTTTCACTCCAGAAAAAGAATACATCTGATCTACCTTCCTCATCTAAGGACTGAGTAATGGGTTAACTAGACTGTACAGAGAATACTAATATTAGCAGCAGTCTGATTACATGCCTGTCCAAATATATGTGAATAATTTAAGAACTAAGTGAACGAATATAACAGACATGTATTATTTAATCATTTTAATAGACGCATTATAAAATCCTGGAAAAAGGTGGAAAGTAACGATAGATTCTATAAAACCAGTGGAAAGTAGGGTTGGAGACGAGGTGCATTAAAATTAAGAAATGCTTCTGTTATACAGATCCTCACAATCTTGAGGAGACAGCCTAAGAGGCAATAGTTACATCATTAAACTGCTTGGATATTTTACATGATTTGCTAAATGTAAAAAAAAAAAATAAATTATAATTAAAAAAAAAAAATCCCAAACAGGAGGAGGCCGGTGGGATGTGAGACACCCTCAGCCGCTGATCTAGCTCTGATCCCAACGACACTTTTTTACCCTAGCAGATCTTCAGGTCTCCCATATATCCTCTGAGCAGGGGCTAGGCTAGGACAGTAGCCCCTGGAGCAGCTTCTGCTATGTTGCTACGTCTCTCATCTAAGGGTCTGTGTGTGGTCTTCCTATCCACCTGCCTGTCTGCCTTGTCCTCACAGCATCTTGGTCCTCGGCAGATCTCGTGCGTTGATCTTGGTGCGTTCAGCCCAGGAGGTGACAGTGTTACCCGCCATCCATGAATTTGTCCGTCAGGGCATTGGTTAGGATGCAGAAGATCTGGATGCAGTTGCTGCTTCTGTTGTGTCCCGTGAATCTGTAAGTTTGGGCTGCCCTGGGCTGTGTTACGACCCTCTGGTGCTTCCACTCAGGCTGTTCCAGATTGCCTGACGTAATTAAATATTAATTGGGCCAGCCTGAGAGAGCCAGTGGCTTTTTATAGTCTGGCCACCAGGGCGCTCACCCAGGAGAAGGCAAACTCCAGTCCTAAGCAGTCGTGTTTTGCAACTAGAAGCATAAAACTGTATTTAAACGTTTGAATTTTGTTAGATTTTTGAAACATTCAAAGTGTGAACTGTTTGAGCTCCTTCAGCTCTTCGGAGGACCCATCTACAGAATCAGGATGCCTAAAGTAAAGGTCCCTGTGCTGAAGTTTAGGGCCTCACTAAAAAACAAACAAACAAAAACCAACCTCCATCTTTGAGCTGACTTTAGAAGAGCTGAGAACAAAGTTCAGCTCGATCTGATGCTGCAGTCAGTGATTCTCTTTGAATGGAGCTTTGTCAAGAAAATAGAGTGAATTGCCATAAATCACCCTGCCTTAGCTAGAAACAAGAGGGCTGCTATTTCTAAAAACCTTGTTGGAAGCACTTATGTTTCCAGACAAGCCCTTACTTGTATAGACTTCAACAAATAAAAAAAAAATTACAGTTTCTAAAAAGATTCGAGCCCGCATGTCCTGCTGATGTTTGTAGGCAGGGGGCAGGTGGAGAGAGACCTGTCCAGGCGCTTCCTGCGCGTGGGGTGGTTATTGCATTGCCCAGGCTTTACCCCCGAGCCGCAGAACGCACAGGGACAGCCTTGTCCTTGGTGAAACACCACAGCCTGAAGCACGGCTGCCTGGCACGGGGCCACGTAGTGTTTTATAGCTGTGCTGTTTCTGTGATACACAGGGCGCAACGGGACGGTGTCCTGTCCCGGCCATGCACGAGCATTAGGGGCTAATTTAGCGTTAAGTGGCGAATGTAGCATTAAGGAGGAGGCTGTGAGCGGGACCACGGGGCAGGTAGGGAGCAAAGATGCTGCCCCTGAGCACCCTGCCCCAAAACCGAGTGCGGAGGAGAGCGGCTCACGCTGCTCCGAGCGCTCGGCGCCCTCCCGGGGGACTGGCCGGCCCGCGGTTCTATCCTGCGTTAAATAATTGAGCCAGCGCTGGTGAATAATGGATGATTTTAAACATTTCATAAAATTTAGCTATTAAACATTAATATTTTTTAAGTTTCAATATCTTTATCTGCAAAGCATTTATATTCCTTGGTTTGCTCTCAAAGCATAATGTCAATTACTTCTTCACTGGAAAGTGTTTTTAGCTTAATTAAGCATATAGAAGCATAACTATAGTTATCTCAAGTTGCCTACAGGAGGTGAAAGTAGATAATATTTTTGTTTGAGGGCTTAGATTCTGCTGTGTCTGCCAACATCTTTAAATTTGCAAAATTTAAGGGTGATCTTGTTCTTCAATCTCAGAAATTTACTGCTGTTCACACAGAATGTTTAGTTTTTTTCAAGCATCCTGTGAATATATTGCACCGTTTTAGGTTATAAAAATCTGACAGTAATATAATATTTGGTCCAAATTATTCTCAGTATTCATGAAATACAGACTAGCATCAGATGAGATATTAGTTTAATGATTTCTCTTTTTCATAAACTGCAGAATTAGGGAATGTCTTTGCAGATGCAGACAGAAGAAATTAGATGTCCGGCCTTTTTTTTTTCTGCTACAGAGGCTGTTCATTAAAGATTCACAACTAGACATAGTTGAATAATTTATGTTGCCTTAATTCACTGGGCAGGATAGTTAAAGTAAAAAAGACCACAGTCATTCAGGCAACAGAAAGAATATGCTCCAGAAAAGTGCTTATTAAAGCTGATCGCTTTTAATAGTGGACTCTATGTGTGCCTGTATCTCTGTTTTAATGTTGGGTCGTACTTGTTTGCTCTCCGTAGGTGGTTTTCAGGTCTAAGATGCCAGATTGGTAGTGGAATTATTTGGTGTTTCATAAACTCTGGGCTGTTTCTACTAAAGGCATTTCATGTCTTTGCCTGGTGTCAGGACGAAGGGTCGCAGAGGAATGCACTCATGACCTGGAGGAGAAAAGCATAAACATTTTCTCACTATTCTCATGGTGATTCATGGCAATGCAGAGTATCTCCCACACTGGTTTTCAGGCAGTCCTTTAATAAAATATATAGCTCATAACCTTCACCTCTATAAACACTGGTTGCTGCTTCATGGGCTCTCTCATGGTTTCTGGCCATGGAAATACCACTGTGTGTTGTAGATCTGACATAGTCCTTGTTTTGGGGGCTTTTCCCGGGACATAGTGCCCTTTCCAGAGGGGAAAGGCTTCAGGAGGCAGCACATCCATACGACTGCATCCACTTTTTGGAGCCCACACACCAATACTGTTGCGTGTGCTTCCAGGTGCCGTCATTGCCGCGATTGTGACTTTCGATGCTCAACGGGAAAGCAGTGGCCAGCACCCTCGCTGCAAAGCCAGGGAAAGACAACACAGAAGCGAGCTCCTCTTCAGCAGAATCCTAACATTATTGTGAGTACTTCTACAGAAAATCTTATGGTATATAAGGAAGCATAAATTCTGCCTATGGTATGTTACCTTAAATGCAGGGGGACACCATGGCAGTTACTAGTGTTACAATTTGTCAGGATTCTCTGTTATGCTGGTGTACTGGGAACAGTGGAAGAGCTCCAGCTGAGCTCTCAGGGTGCGCTTAATAACAGGTACTGCACATTATTCCTTTATTTGACCAGGATCCTTAATTTAAGTGCTATCTCCTAGATAAGCAAAGCTTATTAAAAATACCCTCTAACTCCATCAGATTAATTTAAGAAGAAAACAATAACAATTACATTGTAATTTCTCAGTGAAAAGTAATAACCCAGAACTTTGCCTGACACCTTAATTAGATTATTGCAAGAAATTGCACATGAATTTAAGTCAGCCCTCTAGGCTTCATGCTCTGAAGACTTGGAAACAAATTCTGCCTCTTCCATAGGTCACAGGTGCTTCCAAACCCTGCAAAAACTTTGGTCCATTGCCCATCTTTCTGAGCTTCTCTCCAAAAAATACTTTCAGGATTTCCAAAAGATAAACCTCAGATTGCCCATTATATTGGGAGGACGAATCCTCCAAAATCCTTACTCTTAATTTCCCAGCAAGTATCTTTTGTGTCAACATGTTTCAAAAGGAAAACATAGGCAGAATCTATAGTGACGTGAGAATGCTCATTTCCTTTGACTCCTGTGAAATATTCCCAGTTTAAAGTGAGAGATTAAAAATAATATCTTCTAAACTCAGTACTCAAAGAAATTCTAATCTCCTTCTGTGGGGAGAATAAAAAAAGGATTATTTGAATTTAAGAATTCACTTTTTTTTCAATTTGATTTTTTTCAAATGCAAAAGTTTCTCCCATGCAGTTGCAGCAGAGACTACAATTTCCATCTGCTTCCTGGCATTCCTGGCAGCATCAGAGGAATTGCTTTCCCAGTAACAGCCCCTCTGTTCCAGAGACCAGTGTTTTAAGCATCTGAAAACAATATTTCCCAATTTCTTTTGTTGGAGTTTTATTTGTTGGTTTTACAGAAAGTTTAATCAAGTCAGATGTTGTAACATTCCTTTCAAAACCACCTCTAATTTCTCCAGCAAAGCTGGAATTTGCTCTTCAGCCATAATATTCTTTATCCCCACTCACCCTGGGCAGTGTTTTGTCCTTTTACATATCTCACACCAAGCACAGCATAGATAAAGATATTTTTAAATTTCTTGCTTCTGTGAAACGGCTATGAACTCTCTTATTCAGTTAGAAATGATTCACAACTTGGATTCTGGATGAGTTAAGCTAGAATTTCTTACCTGCAACATGATTGAGGCAAATAATGCCAAGAAATGTTAGCTTGTTCTGCTTATTTAAACGTAACTCTTTACTCAGTAAGAATGAATGCAGAAACAAATGAGAGTTAACAAATATGAATGCACTTGGACTGAAAAGTAGAAGGAAGTTTCCCTGCTTAAGAGCAGGGAAGTTTTGGGAGAGCTCCTAGAATAATTAGCAAGGGGGAAACAGGTTTAAATTGGGAAGAGATCACAAATGGTAGGATGTGACACAGGGGTCTGCTGCCAGAGTGAGTGAGACGTGGGGATGCTCCGTGGCAATGGCAGATTGATCTGCAAAATGCCTTGAACCTCCTTGAAATCAGCCTTATCCTTTCAGGTTGTGCAGCTGCTTAAGAGGGTTTTTGAGTCGAGTTCAACAAGAAATATCCGTAGTGGGAAGAGCTGCAGGGAGGCACCAAGGCCCCCAGCGGGGCGCCCGGCAAGCCCTGCTCCTTCCTCCTGTGCATCATCAGCCTCGAGCGCGTGTCCTACAGTGGTGAGTGATGAACAGTGACATCCGAGCAATGAGATATCCGGCCTCAGCAGCAGGTCCTGCCCTCCAAAGCCAACAAGGAGCTTCCTGCGTGAAGCAGCGCTCTGCAGGCTCTACATGGAGCACATCATCAGCAGTAAGGGTCAGAACACCCATCCAGAATATAATGATGGAAATCATCTGCAAATATTTAATAAGAAAGAATTTAATGGCTGGATTTAGGCTATTATTCCAGAAGTCAAATACCAGTTACCAGTGTATTAAAAAGGCACAAAAATCCTTGCATAAGTATGTATATTCATTATTCTAATCTTTAACTATAGTAATGTTGCACACCCAGCAAGACTGTTGCAAAAACTATTGTGCTTCAAATTTTCTTGTCACATTTGTATTTTTACAGTTGTTCACTGGTGAGGGCATTTTTTTTCTCATTTTCTGAGCAACTCTGCTAAGTAGGAACACAGAGAAGGGAAGGGTCAAAATTTCTATGTTCTAATTAACAATTCTTTTAGGTTACAAAGGCAATCACTGGATTTTCAGTTTGGGAATTTAGACTCTGATGATTGTGATTTTTAAAGAAAAACAAAACCATTTGGGCTCCTTATAGGGGTAGCTGTAAGCTACCAGGCAAAGCACCTTCGTGTTTCCTCAGTAGTGTAGAATCAGGCATCTTCTCTCACGAGTGGCCGATATCACGTGCATCTTGCAGAAAATACTTGTGCTGTAGTTCTTTGTTGGGCAGTTGTGAGGTAGCCTGTCCTCTCAGGCAGGATTTAATTCTCAGGTGACAGAACAGGTTACGTGAAACTCATCTCCAGGTGTCTGGAGGACGATATCATGGAGAGATGAATGTGTAAAGCGAACACGTCAAAATTTTTGCAAGAGGGTTTTTTTCACCAGTAAAACCCACGTGTAAGAAAGCAATTCAGTGACCAGGCACTTCTGAATGAAGACCTGAACTCCACAAGCTGCCCTGGCCCAACCTTTTATACCAGGCACCCATTTCTTCAAGGTTTACGTCTTCCTTTGGGTTGTAAAATTTATTCTGAAGTGCAGTTGGTGAGAAACACTCCATTAGCAAAACCTTAATGAATGGCTTCCTGTTAGGCATTAACCTTGTGG
>VWPW01031317.1:0-18782 GCA_013389825.1 Crypturellus undulatus
CTTGTACAGAAGAGTCACTGCCAGGTCACGCTCAGGTGCTTTGGACATGAATCCCGAGGTCACTCCAGGAGATGGGTGGCTGCCCCCGCACAAGAGCAGCAGGGCTGGGCTGTCTGCAGGGATGGCAACCAAGAGCCCCAGCTCCAGGAGCACTCCCGGGAAAGCGCCCAGTGGGACTTACTTAAGGAAAATACAGAGGGGAGGTTTGATTTGGATTTATTTGTGCATGAAGAGCATGACTGCATTTGGGGAGTGGGTTAAGTAAAAGCGGATACTTCAGATGATGATCACTTCTGCCTACAAACATGAGGAAAATGATGAAAATGGAACCAAGCACTAGATTTTGGTCAAAAATAGATGAGGCAAAAACACAGAGCAGGATCTCCTGCCTCCAGCTCTGGGACAGCATGACAAGGCTGCTGCTCTGCCGTGTATTGCAAAATTTAAAAAAATGAAAAAAAAAGAATACTAAAAAAGCCTAACTAATGAGTTTGATCTGCTTAACTAAGTCCATTCTTAGTGTCATACCACATACCATCTTGATGGCACAAGGAACAAAACTAATCCATGCCTGTGGGAAGCATCTGATAGGTTCCAATGCATTAAAACACTGGTAGTTGGCATTTCTTGGTGTACTAATGAGTCTGACAGTGTTGGGTCAAGCGGGCACTGAGCCCTCCTGCCTCTTGTGGGAAATGGGGGAATGTAAGAAAACACAAAATTCTGCCTCACGTGCAATTTGCCAGCAGTGCTGGACTGACACCGAGAGAAAAGTCTCTCCATGAACCTGTGGCCAATAGTGACACATCCTGGAGAAGGTTCCTTGGATCCTGGAGAGGATGGCAATCAAGGCTGTGATCCTCATTTCCCGTGCTGGGGTTGGGATAACTCAGAACATCGCCTTGTGCCTGGNTTTGCCAGCCGTGCTGGACTGACACCCAGAGAAAAGTCTCTCCATGAACCTCCAGGCCAATAGTGACACATCCTGGAAAAGCTTCCTTGGATCCTGGAGAGGATGGCAGTCAAGGCTGTGATCCTCATTTCCCGTGCTGGGGTTGGGATAACTCAGAACATCGCCTTGTGCCTGGGCACTGCACGTACTGATGCGCAGGGCCTGTCCACAGACTACGTTTCCCGGTTAAGTCAAGCTTAATTAGAACAGATAAGAGCCATATTGTGACTGGGAGTACAGGCAAAACAAGGTCTGTTTGTTTGGATCTGGTGCAGTCAATATTTTCCTAGAGCATTATTTTTTAATTCTTACATCAACCCCAACATAAGCAAACATAAATAGGATTTTATACTTTACATAATCCAGCCAGCTTGTATTTGGTGTTACATATACCGAATAATCGCTGTCTGCTATTGCATACAGAAAGTCTAATAATAAATATGAGGACACAAACTTACACGTTACATGAGATACAGTTATGCAGTTGATTAAAAAGGACACCATAGTCTAAGGTTACAAAAAATAAGTATTGCTTTCCCAATGTGCTTTTTTTTTCCTATGTTTTTTGCACTCACCTGCCAAAACTGTGCTGGGAGGGGTGTGAGTAGAGCTTGGAGTTAACATCAGGACTGACCCTTAATAAAAGGCAATCCAGTTAATCCGACTCTCCAAAACAGTATTTGAGTCATGGTGCTATGCATAGATTAAGGCTATATAAGTAAGTAGGCTTAATGCAGCAAATTATACATTAGGGTTGTAGGCAAATAACTGACAAAGTTCGTGCCGCCTGGGAATCCAGACTCAGTGACTGCGGCCGATGTCACTGCCTCGTCACCTGGGTCTGCGGCTGTCGAGAAAAGGAGCTTTTGGTCACCCATTCCCTGCATGAGGAGCCCTTCCTCCCGCTCCTTCACTCGGGGACGGCCCGGCTCCGCTCCGCGTGCGCTCGCAGCAGCGCTGCGATTTCGAAGTGGTCCGAGCGCTGCGCCAGCTCCAGCGCCGAGTTGCCATCCTGCCAGAGGAAAAGGAGAGGATTTTACTGTGTAAATCTTCAGCTTTCACATCGAGCGTTTTTGTGCATCTTGGATTTCATTAACCTGCTGTTGGAGCCGCAGCCCCTTTCCCCTGAGGGAACTGACCCAGTATTCCAGCCCATCAAAATGCTGTTGCAGAAAGTAGAATAAAATGGCATTAGAAAACTGACTGTATAGGTCACTTTGGGCTTCCTAATCCATTCTTTTTTTATGAATTCCTCATGGAATGCAGTAACCTAGGGCCAGTTCTCTCTGGTCACAGACAACTGATTTATGTTGCAAAACCCCTTTAATGCAACCAGCTCTGCAGCAAACTGCTGAGATTCCTTGGCCATGTTAAGGGTGGCTGTTTCAGTACTGCACAGCTACGACTAGAATTTTTTCCTCTCAGTTCCAGCATACAGCTGGCTGGGGTCGCTTTGCACCTATGTATTTATTATTTAGTTGGTCTCCAGCGTGCTTTAAAATGAGCAACTGGTCAGTAAATCTTCCAGCAGGATTTTGAGGCTTAACTGGCCCTGTGCAAATATGTCTCAGGAGGGTCTCTCCCCTTCCTGGTGCCATCGGCAATGGCTCTTTTCAGCTAAGCCACATGGGTTGAAGGTGGATTGCAGTTTAGCTGGGATGCAGCTGCATAAACATAAACGCAGCCATGTGCTCTGCTGCTATTAGCCTGTGCGGGAGGAATACGTAGATCAGCCTCTTGTTCTATTCCTGGTCCAGCCAATAAACCCACGTCACGCACGTCCCTTCTAGCAAAGTGCTGCTTTTCAGTAACATGTTATTAATTGAATCCTGAAGGTCCTGGGCTTGTTAGGAGACAAGATAGCGCTCGCCTTCCCCTGCTTCAACCTATTTGAAGTAGCTTGGCTTTAGTCCCATGAGAACAATTTACTCTCTAATACTAACTGCATTAACCAGAGGGAAGATACTGGTATCAATTTGCCTGTGAACGGCCAGGGAACTGCATTAGCGCCGCAGGTTGTTGCCTACCCAGGAAAATGCGTTTCCTTCAGGCTTCAGTGGCTGCCACCTCACATCACCGTCCCAGCGCGCAGCCCGACAGGCTGCCGGGAGCAGCCTCCCTCCAGGAATGAGCTGTTAGTTACGGCTCCATCCAGGAACTGGCTGCTAGTTAGGTTCTTGTGCAGGAATGAGCTGTTAGTTATGGATTCATCCACTGGGACCTTCAAACCACGCTCCTTTAAATAACCCCACTGCTCTAAGGCAGCCCTCCCGTGACAGATATGGGATTTTGGAAGGAGCCGGGCACCAGCCGAGGCTCCCAGCCATGCTCTGCCATCCCCCTTCAGAGGATGAGGGCACGCGGCCACGTTGGAAACACATCCCCAAACTTGCTACTGCCACACAGGGCCCCTCTAGCCTCGTCTCAGTGCGGCCAAGCTGAGAGTATCCTTCTTCTCCACAGCAAGTTGTGCCCAAATATCACTATTATCTATTTTGAAATTTCCTGGAAAATACAAACATCTGTTGAATCCATTCTTAATTTTTTTTGTTCTCTCTTTGCTGGAAGAGCTGCCAAACAGGTTTACTACTTCCCTGTGTCTTGCTTGTCCATTATGACCAGCTCTTTTCTGCACAGTATTTTTTCTGCTTGTACATTGTACTGTGAACAATCATAGATATTGATATGATAATCAAAAGTACGATTTTTGTTGTTTGTACAGCTCAGTGCACAGCAGACTCTTGGCTAATAAATAGCATTCACAGGCACAGCACCCAGGAAACTCTGTGGTGCATTATTATTATCATTATTATTAACTCCTGATGGTTGTTTCTGTTGCCTTTCATTGTAGCAATGATTAGAACTAAGGCTACATGGACGCGTGCTACATGGATCACTTGTAGTTGCAACGCTTCATTTATGGGGAAATAATGTAGCTGCTTAGTCTGTTTTGGTCATTAAGATGAAATAGGATTTAAGCGCCATATGGAAGAGCTTCCCCAACACTCCTGTTTGCATTAGAGTTTAAGCAGATGAGGTGCACAGAAACATTTTTCTCTTCCCCTCTCCGAGTTATCTCAGGCTAGGAGCAGTCTGGGTCTTCATTACCACATGTCAAGGGCAGGGTGAGTTATGTTTTCTCCTTTCGTGGGTGGGTTTCAGTTCTGAGGGCAGAATTAAGTGCTTCTAATTCCTTGGAGCTGAAACAGTGTTGATTCCAGATGTCTAGGAGGTCTTTAATTTTTTTATTTTTATACAAATTCCCTTCCATTCTCTCCTCGCATCTGCCCTTTACCACCCCAGTACTGGGCTAGCTGCGATGATGCTTTCAAGTTAATTTGGGTTGTTCCTGCCCTGCGGGTCTGTGCTTATGAAGGGGACACTGGTGGCCTCCTCAGCATCCTGGTGTTGGCTCCGGTGCGGTCTTTTCTTCACCAGAAGTGATACAGAGCATTTCAACCCTTACAAAACAGGAAACTCCCCAGCAATGCAGGACACGTCTGCAAGACGGGTGGTATTTGAAATGCCCGACCCCCAGGCTGGGCTCGTTCCTCAACAGCACTCTTACACCGACTACGCAACGCTCCTGCGCCTGACCTGTGTTTATTCCCAGCAGGTTCCCCTCACCTTATCCGTGCAGGTGACGTCGCAGTCGGGCTGGGCCAGGAGCAGCCGCACGATGTCGGCGTTGCCTTGCCGGCAGGCCACCATCAGTGCCGTGGTGCCCTGCTCGTCCGGCACGTTGACGTCGGCCTGGCAGGACAGCAGGGCTTTCACCATGTCCTCCCGGTCGTGGCTCACCCCGAGCAGCAGGGCCGTCTGGCCACCCTGGGAACAGCATGGTCACACTGAGCAGGAGTTACCCCCGCAGACATCCTGCTGGGATGGGACAATAAACACTCTCCCACAGCGTGGCTGCACTGCCTGCTGTTCACCAGCAGGTCCCCCTAATTCCTGCTGGGTGGAACTGCAATTTCAGTTTATAGGCATTCAAAGATGCACTTTGCACTGGAACTGCTCTCTAAGCAAGCACACTGTCATCTTAAACGACAGTGCACCACCAAATCTGACACTGCTGGGCACCAGGGTTCTGCAAGCCCAAGACTTTACCCCAAACAGCTCCTCTCCTTAGGAAAATTTTCACCTTGCTTTTGTTTATTTTGCTCCTGCTTCCCTTCTGAGAGTGCTGTTGGGTGCCAAAAAAAGCCGTGAGCTCCTCAACAGCAGCTGCCTCTGGTCCCATGGGTGCTGGGTTCATCCCGCAGCGATCCCAGGAAAGCAGTAGTGAGCAGCACCCCACATGCTGGGCTATTCCACGTCCTGCAGAGCTTTAATTAGCAGTCGAGAGATGGTGTCTCACTCACTCGGACTGACAAGCAGCCTTGTCATGGCCAGGGAAGTCTGGAGGCTTTAATTAATCACGGTGGACTCTGTATATAGCTGAAGGTACCTTGATAGCATTTGGGAACCAGCAGCTCCAGCACAGCATGTCCTACTGAGTCTGGGTTTCATGCTGTATGTTCAGTATTAGAAGTAACTCGAATCATATCCCCCCTAGAGGTCTCCACGCGGACATGATTATGAGGGAAATTATTCTCATTATGCTCAGCCACAGTTTGAATTAACAGCTGCACAACCGGTACCCACAGCTGCTTACGGACCGAGCTGTGCTATCCCCTCGGATTTAATTAAATCCTCAAAAATGTGCCCCAAACTTGTCTTGTCGGGGCAAACCTTTGAGCTGTCATTCCAGCTGCGCTGGCTGTTGGAACAGCAGGAGTTTGCCCATCAGGATGGAGGGGAAAAGGCTGGACTGCCCTGCTGTACCTGGAGAAAGGCTGGACGGCGCTGCCCTACCTGGCTCGCTCGGACGTTCACGTCTCCTGCCCTCAGCAGCTTCGTCACCACCTCCATGTCCTGGCGGCTCTCGGCGGAGGCCAGTGGCGTGATCATGAGGGCCGTGTAGCCGGCCTTGTTGGGGCGATCCACGTCGCACACCCCTGCAGAAGAGACACCCTTACCATGTGCACAGGTACCGAGAAAAGCGGGATGTGTCCTGCGGGAAACCCTCTGTGGCCTGATCCCACACTGGGATGTGTCTCAGGCACCACGGGAGTGTCTCAGGCCAAGGAGTTTCCCCAGATTTACAGGATTGCACCTTTCTCATCAGCGTTAAATTGATTCCCCTATTCACCAGGGATCTAGCCAGCACGGAATTAAAGGGCCTTGCATACTATACATTGCTACATTTCCTTATTATTGTTGAGGTCAACTTAAGAATTCACTTTGCTGACCATAACCAAATTTTATCCTGGATTAAAAAAAAGAAGTAATTTATGCCTTGGGCATGTGGCCAGCTGTGAAGCTGTTGCGATTTATTTTAACTCCCAAAATTAGGGAGCAGTAGCAGAATGAAAGTCGCCCTATGAGTGGGTAAAGCTCTTTTGCTAGATTTCTCTCATAACTCAGTTTCAGTAATCCCAGCTCTGAAGAGCTTCAGAGTCTTATTTTGGTCCTGTTTCTCTTGGATGGCCCATAAGTGAGGAATTTGCTACCTAAGCCACTGTAACTCACACTGATAGCAGCCTAACATGAAACAGTGCAGTTGCTGATCATCTCCCTTTGTTGGGAAAAAAAAAACACAAATCCTGCCTTGTTTTATAAACTAGAATTTGTGGGGCTGTGGGGCTGTTTTTTAGCATATGTTGTTTCCAGGAGAGGCCCATCCTTTTGCAGTAGGGCTGTCAAATGGACCCACAGTTTATCATTTAAGACAGCAGTAAATTTCACAGTAAAATGCTTCACAGTTTTTGCTCTAAAGGTTCTCTCTCAGATTGCTCTATTTTCTTTTCAACTGAAGAGCTTATTTTCAATTATAAGCATCACATTGGCAAATTCTCTCAAGAAATACATTGCTACCAGTGTTTCAAAGTGAGCTTTTATGTTCTGGGCACTGCAGATTAGAAATGAGCTGTGTCTAATCTAAGAACACGCAATTTTAGTGTTGCCCTTTGAACTTTGTTGCTTCGGGCATTTAGCAAAAGAAAAGAACAAACTTCTGCCAGTGTCCCGAGGCTGTTTGGAGGCCTGTGACAACAATTGGTTTATAGATGTGTATGATAATATGCCATTTTGCTAACATTTAACAGATTGTCTCGCCAGCAGAAAAGGCCAAAGTGTCTTTATTCCTTCTGAAAGCGCTTGCCTTTCTCCTTCCCGCCCCCTCCCCAGCAGAATCTCTGCAGAAAGCTTCATTCTTTAGAAAAGGAGCTAAAAGTTCACCGGTTAAAATGTTTTTTTTTTTCCGTGGGGCTCCCATAGCAGCCCAGTGGTGAGACCCCGGGGTGGCTGCCCCTACCTGTGTCTAGCAGCAGCTTCGCAACGGGGAAGTTGGAGTGGGAGATGCTGTAGTGGAGCGCGGTGTTCCCGTTCTCGTCGGCCAGGTTCACCACCGCCGCCAGCAGCTGCGGATGGGCCGTGCCCAAGGCTTCCAGATAGGCGGCGACGGCCTCGGCACTGGAGGATTTCTGGCTCGACACGCGGAACCATTCCTGGGAGATGGCGCCCGGGATGCGCTCCTGCAAATGGCACCGGTGCCGTGAGGGCAGGAAGGAGCCGCAGCGGAGCCAGGGCTGGCTCCTTCCTCTGCAACTGTGTCTCTCGCGGCAGTGCTGCTCCTGGGAACCAGGGCACCCCCATGGGACATCTCAGGCTGGACCCTCTCCCTGTTTACTCTCTTCTACTGCAGCATTTTAGGGAAATAGCTCTGAATTTTCTTCTAAATTAATTCTCCCGTCTCCTCCTTTCCGCATGGAAAAAGGAAGAACATTTTCACCTACGAGCTGCACTACCAGGTCAAGCCCATAGGAATCTGCTGCAACTTGGCCTGCAGGGACAGCAGATCCTAGAAATCTGACCAGCTCTGTCCTCTGCCACTTCATCCTATGCCCGGGCATCCCCCCAGCATTCAGCACATGGGATGGGTTTTGTGATCACGCTCATTCTCATAACTGGAGAGGAATTTCCTGTGGGAGCTTGGATAAGAGAGCAGAGAGAGCTCTCCTCCCTCTTTTTTCCCCCCCAACTCGGAGGTCACCTCAACCCCTTTCTTTTTCCAAAGCTGTCCCTGGCATGGCAGGACATGCTCTGCAGTGCACAGCTAAGACTGGTTTCCTGATTAAACATAGCAGAAACTGGGAACTGCATCTGAAATTTGATTGAAATATATCCATACCAGATGCTCGTTGCTTGGGGTCCTGGTTTCTGAGAGGTGTTTGTTGAGGAGCTGGCAGTCAGTAAGGCAATCTTCAGAGGGTTTGCATCTGAAAAGAAAATATTTTGGTAAATCTATCATAAAACTGAACCAATATGTAGCACTGGAACAGGAAAGGTAATGTGCAGTATAAATGTTTAGGTCAGAATAATTTAAACACTTATTTAAATGCTTAACTTCATGCATGCAAGTTGTCCCCTGATTGAAATCAGATTTTAGGTATAAAGTTAAGCACTTCTATAAGTGTTTGCATGTAAATCCAGAATCTCTGATCTGCAAGATCAACTTCAGCTTTTACCAGAATCCTTAAAAAAAATAGTATTTCTGACTCTGCAAAGAAAATTCCTTAGCCATTTTACTTTGGGCGTGGTGGTGGTGGAAATGAGCTAATTCACCCCTAATATGACTCATTTTGCCTTTTCCATAATCAAGTGTAGGGCCTGAATCACTCGCCATTAGATTTTGCAGTAACTTGGAAAACATTTAGCTCTGCAAAACCTTTTCCCATGTGTAGAAAAGTTCATGTTTCTCCTTTCTCTCCAAAAATGACTAATTTTGCTGACAATTGGATGTCAAGTTCATTGAAGCTTCAAACCTGAATTACTGCTAGCTGATATTTATTGCTGAATGCTGCTAATACCGTGGTTTGGGGCTTACCCTTCAGTCCCATGTTGTGTGCTGGTTGTCACCGTTGCCACTGGCTCCTGCAGCCCGTTGTCCTCGCGTTCCTCAGGCGGGGAGGCCTCTGATGCCACGAGGTCACTCTCGTGTGCAGCTTCTGGCTGGAGGTGCTCTGATCCATCCAATTTCCTCTCTGTCTCATTGTCCGAATCCTCTTCCACTGGGCTGTCTTCACGACTTGTGTCTTCACTTGAGGTCGTTTCATAACTAGTTGAGGACACCAAATGTTACTCACTCCTTCCCCATCTGCAATTATAGGGCCTGAGCCAAGACTCATTGAAGACACCCATTGACTCCAATGGGCCTTGGATGAAGCCCAGTGACACTCATGCTAAAAAGATCAGAGCTACATCCAAAGTTTGGGTTAGTTAATTTTTTTTAACCTCTGAGTTAACTGTACTCACAGTTCCCATGAGATCTGAACCCACCATTCAAGTAGCTCTGCTTTAAGGAAACCTCATTTTTGGTTATCTAAAAGCATTAGTAAGAGTAGTACCTTGCAGAAGACAGACCCTATAATCCTCAGGGATCCCAAAACCAATCAAGATGCCTCTACTCACTACAAGTTGTATCAGCTTTGGTATCTGTTAGTAAAAGAAACTCTACTTGACAGAAGTGAGTAAACCCGGATATACTGAACAGCTGTAACCACAGAGCTGGGAAGAGGGGAAGAAGCATATGAGTAGAAACCAGCCTTCGAACTTGCACACATAACTGTGTGCCCGATGAAGGGCACCAGGACAGCACGGAGGGACAGGTGAGCCATCCCGCACCTGGACCTGTCCTACCATTCTCCACCCTAGCGAGCAGTCAGGGAAGGAGATCAAAAGCCAAGGAGAGTTAGATGCCTGGATACACAGGAGACTGCGTTGGAGCAGAAACTAAAATATGGATTTCAGCCCAAGGTAATTCCCCAGCTGCTGAGTTCATCTCTTCTCAGCCCCTGAACCATCTACTCCTTCACCTGCTACAGAACTTCATCCAACCACAACCGCAGTCAACTAAACGACCTCATTTATGTGAGCAGGAATCCCCTGGCGGGGACCCAACAAGGCTAAATCTCAGCTCACCTCTTAGTTCAACAGATCTCAGCTCACTTTTAGCTTTTTGTAAAACTGCCTGCTTCCTGGTGGGCACCAATCTGTGCGTTTGTTGGTTCCCTGCAGCATGCAGGTGGGCAGGCTGACTCTCCCTGTTCGCATGGCAGGCAGGTCCATGCAGACTGTGCAGGTGGTCCTGCCTGCCCAGACCTCATCCAAAACCCACCGCAGGTCATGGGAATCCTCCCAGTGACACGTTTGGGTTTTAGGTGAAGCCCCAAGAGATTCGTGTGGGGAGAAATCACTCTTCAAGGATGTCCCTTGCTCCTCTAAAAACACCCATGTCCCAGTATTTTCTAGAGGGTTATCAGTACTGGATTAAAGAAGGGAGAGAGGAAGCTCCATTTCAAATGGCCTTTTAATTGAGAGATTTGGAGGGAAAGAAAAGAGAAGAGAACGATTTCAGCAGTACAGATGACTTTACATGTTAGAAAGGCAGTTTTATCTTCTTAATTGATGCTTACCCACCATTTACCCCAACAAACTGAAGATTCTTTTTGGTCCCATTGCCTCCTGCATGGAAACCATAACCTTTCTTTTTCATGATAGATTTAAGACTTGTGGTTGGAGAGATTTCTAGCAAAATATAAAATAATAGATTAAATAAGCAGATGTGACATAATTATCAATGGTTTTTCTCAACCTGTAGTAACAAATGACAAATCATCACAGTAAGCATAATAACCTAACCTTGTAAGATTCCTTTGATAATCTGCAGAACTACCAATGCCAACTACCAGACTCACTCCTATAGAATCTGAACGGTCTTTTTACGTATTAATTCTAAGTAACAGTTGCATATTTATCTGCAAGGCCCCTCTCACAGAGAAAAGGGAACCTTGTCTTTCTGATTTTGATAGCCTAAAATTATTCTAGATGAACTATATTGTGACTAGGAATGGGTCTTTTCACAGCCTCACTGCTCAGTTAGGTTGAATAGTTTTAGTTTTGATGAATGTCATGCTGATTTATACCAGAGGAGCAGCAGATTCCTGCATTCTCCCCATCTGGGATGTCTAATCCATTTCAGGAAAATGGTCATCAAGGTTATTCAAGATAATAAACAAAGGTTTTGAGTCTTTTGAAAGCTGACCCTGCATGTAAGTGAGCCACAGCTTTACCAGCTCTTACATGGATTATTTGTATATCGTTTTTCAAATTTCACGGCTTGTGATGCGGTGAGATTTGTTTTTCTCAAACATACATTTCTAGCAGGAGCTATTTCTGGTCTCACTGACACTAGATAACCACCAAGTTCCACTGCACTACACCTGCTCTAAACTTGATTAAATTAGATTTGAGTTGAAGTCTATGCCAATATTATTTACCCAACTGTTGATACTGTGTGTTCGAATTCTCCTTATCTGCTGGCCCTCGTGTAGAGTAGGCAGATAACAACGAGTTTAAGGAATTAACTAATTGGTTCTGAATGGAGCTAAGTTTCGAGGCAGGCTGCTTAATAGCATTTGCTAACTCCGGATAGCCGTGCTCCAAACACATCCACTGCTCTTGCAGGAGCTCCTGGATTTTTTTGACATATTGGCCTATGGGGTCCACAGCAGAGAAATCTTCTCGGTTAGGGTGACCTTCTTCTTCCATCACATCTTGCTTTATATCCCCACCACAGCCAGGCTGGCTTTCGCCTGTGTTTGTGTCAATTTTTGTTCCCCGGTAGCTTTCTGTGGTCGTTGCATGAGCAGCAAGACTCTGGGTATCAGAGTTATTTCTTTTGTTTTGATTGTCATCACCAAGATGTTCATCAATCTTCAGCTCAGTAAGGCTTGGTGTCTGTTTGGCAAAACGTTCAGGTCCCTCTCCACCGACTGCCAGTCCCTGGTCAATCCGAGCCGACTTGCTGTTCAACTCCTTAGCCTGTGAGTTCGCATTGTCTGCTCTGTGAACGCTGCAGCCTATGGACTGTGTAGGGATGGGGATATTTACATTGATGCCTTTGTCGTGGCTTTGCTTGGAGCTGTTTGTCTGCGTGAGCTCCGTGTTCACTGCAGCGTCATAGTATTGCAGAGCGCCACCACCCTGCTTGGCCAGCGGCCTCGTTTCTCTGCTATTTTCACAGCGCAGTTTCTCTTCTAGCTGAGCTTTGGAGCTTGCGAGTAACTTAATGCTTTTCTCCTTTTCCTTGATTTCATTATCTTGCTGCTTCAGCACTACTCTGATCTGTTCGAGTTCTTCTTTTTTGCTGCTTAGCTGCTCCTCCAGAAGAGCAATCTGCTGGTTCAGTGCTGCAATCCGGCTGGCCTCGCCTGTATCACAAAGCAAAGGCTGAGGGCTCCAATTTTCCTTGTTCTCTCTATCCCAAATATTTCTGTCTTCATCTTTTTTCAGTGCATCTGGTGCAATTTCACTTATGCCTAATTCCCTTTTCTCATGGTTCTTGTTTTCATCCGCAAGCTGGAGGGCACTGGCCGGCGCGGATCGGTCCTTGGCTAATTCGGACCAGCTGTGTGTTCCTGATGCATCACATTCCTCTCCCCGGCTCTCCACAACCACCTGCAGCTGCTGCACTGTAGGGTACTGGTTTTGCCATGGAGATGGCATCTTCGGGGGCTCTGCTGGCTGGTGCTCCAGCACGGCAGCGACTTTAACCTGTTGTCGCCCGGGCTGCTCTTTCTTCTGTGCTGCCACTTGCTGCTCCCGTCGTGTCTCTTGGGAGGGATTTGCCGCGGAGCTGTCAGCATGGGGTGAAAGTGGTGCCTCCCTCGCGGGACTAAGGGCACTTTCGGAGCAACCCTTGTCACCAGCGGGCTGAGGAGATGCCAAGGGTGGAGTGGGACCCTCCTCGCCAGCGCTGCGGCCCGGCGGGAGCGCGGCCGGCATGCTGGAGGCGCGCAGCAGCTGGGGCCTGTCCTGGCGGCCGGCCTCCCCCTCTGGCTGCCGCACCCGCTCCCCTTGCCTCAGTGTCTCGCCTAAAAGGGCTTTTCTTCGGAAACTTGGCTCCTCGACAGCAGCTGCAGATGGAGGCAGCTCGCTGGGCACCAGGGGCCGGGGAGTTTCTTCTGCCCCGAGCGATGCCTTCCGTTGTGCAAACGAGTAGGTCGCGGTCCAGCTTTTGCTGGGAGCAGAGGCGTACGCACGGGAGCTGCTCTCCGGCAAGCTGAAATTGCGGGGCAGAGTGCTGAATTTTGGCTGCTTGGCTTTCCGGTGGATGTGAACCCTCCTGATGGTATTTCCTTTCTCAATGTCATCCACATACTTCAGAAAGTCCAGATCTAAGTGAAAGCCGTAGGGTGTTTCAACAGAGTAGGGCAGGCTTCGGGGCTGGTCTTTGTCCCCGTTGGATTTAGGTAGCTGATCGTTTGCTGAAATAAATGCAGGGGGGAGAATGATTGTATTTTAGATAGTTGGTAGATTAGAAAGAAAGAAATAAAAATCAAATATATATTCAGAGCAGAAGATGAACAGCAATTGCACTTTGCAGCAGCCTTAAGTAGTGCAGTGCAAATCATGCATCGTTTCAGCAGCAAATACTGGCTCACAAGTTATTCCCTGCAACTAATGAATACAGAAAAGGACGGGAGCCTGACCCAGCTAACCAGCACTGCCTTATGTATTCATATCCGTGAAAACCATGTGCTTCCTACAGTCACTGGATGCGCTTCACAGAGCACATCTTCTAATGGAGGCAAATGCAGCACCATGAAATGCGTTAACTGCAAAACAGTCAATTTGTCCCCTCATCTGTATGCAAGGGGCAGGCAGAGCCTTGGTGGCGCAGCCTCGTGCCGCATACGAGCAGCTCTCGTGAAGGCAGATGCTGACACCAGACACGTCAGCAGTTCAGAGCAGCCGTCATGCAGACACGCTGGCCTCTGTCTGGCACCTCTCCGTGTGGTCACTCCTTCCCTGCTGGCAAGCAGGGACCAGCAAGTAACTTGCTGCAGAAAGGCCAAAGCAGAGATCTAGGTTATAAATTACTGCCTCCGGGGATTTAAACATCTGCAACATCTGTAATGCAACAGCACGGCGCCCCCATGCAGGAGCAAACCTGGGCACTCTGAAATGCAGCCTGTAAAATTTCCAGGCCCCCAATTTCAGTCTCCAGTGTCTAAACAGTTAACCCCCAAATCCAAATTCAGGGAATAAAAGCAACAGCTTGCTTATTGTTCATCTTTTTCTTTCTTTATGTGACGAGTTCCTGAAATGGAAGTGATTTTGACTGCTCCGCACCTTTGAGGAAACAAGCCACGATCTATAAACAAGGGGAGGAGTAGCCCAGCCAAGATAAAACACGTTTCATCACTGTTTCCTTTGTCTCCATCTTTGTGCAGCAGCTGTGCAGGGACTAGGAGAATTTGGCACCGATTTTAGACCCTTTCATCACAAAAACATTACTGAAATGTAGCTGCCTTTCTGATGGAAAATAGCATGTGAAAATCAGAGTGATGATAAAGGGAAAAGGCAGCCCACAGTAACAGGGCACAAAAGGAAAGCCCCGCAATTTGGAGAAGGACCTAAAAAGAGCAGAGGATGGGAGGGCAAATATGTGCTGATCTGTGAGAGCTGTGACCATGCTTCACCACGGTTTACAACAGCTGCATAAGAAATGAAAGCTCCATTTTTCATCCCTTGGCCTTCATGTGTGTCTAAAGAACACAGGTTATTTGCACTATTTTGGGTGAGGAAAATACTTCACGTTGTTTCTTCTTCTTTCTTTTTTTTTTCCCCCAAGAAAAAAGCAAATAAACATCCAGTAACCTCCATACCATCTGTCTTCTCCATGATGTGGTCTAATCAGGCTGTCAGTTAAACATCCTCCGACAGGCTGGGATGGATGAGTCAGTTCACCTTTTAAAAAAGCAAATACACATTTTTAGATGAAAAAGATCAATCATCCTAACTTTACCTGCCCTTAAGGCCTTAACACTGCTTCATAGGACTTGCTTTTACTTCAAGTATTCTGAAGCCTGACCATGTCTGGTGAGCACTTTTAAGCATGCTTAGATCATCATTTCCTTCTGTAGTGGTAACAACTCTTGCTTCATAGATGCATCCAGTGTGTTTCTTCCTTACAAAACACCCCCTGCACTACAAAACTACAACGTACTACATTACAGCTGGACACAAAAAGAAGAAAGGAGACTTTGTTAGGTCTGCAGTCGCTGGTGTAGGAACACTTCATTGATTACTGCAAGCTGGATATCATCTGCAACTTGCATCCTGCTTAATATGTCATCTCCTGGTGAAAAACCACCAGGGATCAAAGCTGTGCAGAAGCAACTGCACAAATGCCTTAACATCCAAAGATTCAGAGCCCAGACTAAACCGTGTTCAAATGAAACCCAAGATTTCAGAGCATGTCCATACTGTTACAGGGAGCCTTCACCAAATACAAGTCCACTAAAACACATTATTCCTGTGGAAGTCACTCCTGTTGGAAAGATCTGCAGGTGGAGGTCTACTACAGCCTATTCACAAGTTTCACATCCAGCCTGGTCTGTACTGCCCTCATCTCTCCTTCCCATCATGTGGACATGGTAAGAAACCCCCGGACTGCAAAAGTTTAAGAGTTTTAAGGCCAGGAATGAGGCCTTCTTCCACACTGCTAAAGAGATGCCAGGAGGAGGCAGGCTAGGGGTGAGGAGGCCAAGGCAGATGCATATTGCTCTAGGAGGTTTCCTAACTTGCGTGAGGAGAACACCAATGCTCTGAGTGAGGTCCGTCTGTATTTTTGCTTCTGGTCTGGGAAAAAAAGCAGGAATTTCTTGGAGGGTAGTTTGATTGTTTAGGGTTTTTCTTTAAGTATCTAATTTGGTTCCTGGTCAGAGGGCCAAAGATGGATCCACAGCAGGTTAGAAATCCACCACCACTTCTCCAAGTGGACTGTAGTGGGTCCCTAAACTACACCAGATTTGCAGGGGAAGGACAAGGCAGCTTGAAGAGATGGCTCCTGGCCAGCAGTGAACACAGCAGCGACCCTTTCTTTCAGAATCTAGTTCACATCCATATCTTTTATCAAAACGTCAGTCTGAATTCATTTTTTGCTGTTAGTATTTTGCCTAAATAAGGACTTGAGCGTTTCATCGTGCTTTCACTGCTCCCTGTGAGTGGGATCCAGTCAACTTCTACCCCTCATTTTGCCTGTTACGGCACGCACCTAGCACCAGGCATCTCTTTGAGTTTTTTTTTTCCTTTTCTGCAGCGTCCACCAGCAGAAATCTCCCTAGAGCACTGGTTCTCAAGAGCAGCTCTGTCTAGTTTGTTCTCTCTACTCTGCTAAATTCCCCTTTTCTTATGTAATTATTTCTGCAACTTTCTTCTTGTGGAAATGGCAAGATAACTGGAAATATAGCTCAAACAAGCAGAGTATAGAAGTGCTGCTGCTCTTCTCATTGAGAAGCGCTGAAATGAAGCATTTTAGTTGCATCACAGACCAAGTGAAGTCAAATCCTGCTGCATTATCTTAGCACGCATATACTGAAAGATCAAAATCCTTTAAAAAAACACGGTTTCAGTTTAGCTGTTAAGGTAAATCTGTATCTAGCCATGATGGCATGTTTGGAGGGGCTGTAATCAAAGCAGAGTATAAAAAATGTTTCCATGGCAGGCACCTCGCTGCTCCTTGTGCAGCCAGACACAGAGCCTGACACCTGCCCAATGAGTAATTTGCTTATCTGCTGTGTGAACACCCCAGACTCAGCTCACAAAAGCTTGTTTCTGAGCCATTTTGAACAACAGACTCTTGATGTGTTCCCAAATTAACTGCATTTCTTCTATAAAAGGCAATTTCTTCTGTCTCTTTCTGCCAATAAATAGTGTGTGCCAAAATGAACACTAACCTCTTTTGCTCAAATGTTTTTTTTAATTTTCTGATTACAGTCAATTATGGAGCAATTATGAATCCCAGCTACAGTACGACCAGTTACATTTCAGTCTTCTAGGTCATTTATTAAAAAAAAAAAAAAAGCCAGTCAATAGGATGCTTTTTAATATCTACATAATTATATCTAATTGGTTCATTTATGAGTTGGCTCCGTCCCAACCCTGCAATCCAAATTGATACTATTACTTTTCTCTTTTGACCAATCTCTTTCAGAATCACCTCATAAAAGGATGCTGAATGTACCCTACCAGCTTGTTGATGCTCCTGCATTCCCCCTGGTGCCATTTAGACATGGCTCTGATGGCTTGGAGCCAAAACCACAGGTCCTTGTCCCCCAACTGGTGCTCTCCAGTGACTGTCCATAATAAAAATGAGAGCGAAACGAAGGCATCCATCCGAATAAACGTCCTGGAGACCCAGCTGCCTCCTGCAGCCATCTCAGTGCAAAGGAAGTGAAAAGGGGTTTAATTTCTATTAAGGAAGGGACTCTGCCTCCAGAAGAAGGATAATCTCCCACTCAAGAGCCCATTCAGGCTGCGAGTGAAAATCCCTCCACATTTGGTGCAAACACTTCAGGCAATCTGAGGAAAAGAGGGTCCCCCTTGCGGGGGATAGGGAGATTAGGACACTCCAGCACAGATCTGGGGGCTTTGGAATCCTGTCAAGGGTGACCACAAAGCACAACGGGGATTTGCTTTCCACAGCAGGGCCGCACTGGCTGAAGCCATCTACCTCCAACCATAAACACATCTGAACTTGCCCTGGGCTGGCCCTCATGTCCTGAGACACAGTGCTCCAGCTGGCTGCCCAAAAGCCCTGTCCTGGCCGCTGCGATTTGGAGCACTCACAGCAGCTCAAAATGCACCTTTCTGTCCTAAAACAGGATCTGGCTTTGGCACTACTTCTGCTGCAGCCCATCCTGACTACCCTTTTCACACACGGGAAGGAACCCACTGCTGTATCCCCATAGTATTTAGAGAAATCACACAGACATACAACGGCAGTTCTGCAAAACTCCTCTTTCTCCTTTAGTAAACCCTGAGCCTCGCTGTCATAGCGGCCCCAGATTATACACCAGGAGGAAGGACGTTCTGTTCACCCTTCCCGACTGACCCTGGCTCAGGTTTTTATGTGGGTAGATTGTCCCTAGGTTACATAATACTGAAAACCACTACTTTAAAGCCCAGGCAGACATCTCCGCATCCACAGCACCTTTCATTTCTAGTTTTACTGCACAGAATGGCTGTGGGGAGGATTAATCTGTGTTTATATTACGCTGCTTTCCACAAGGCAAGCATAAATATGTAGAGAAACGCAAATGGAGAAGCCAAATATTTGAGGAGGCAACAGTACAGACCGGAGTCATTCCATCCCCTTGGGCAACCCATTTGCAGTGATAATGTACTGTCTTTTTAAATAGTCATATCTCAAAGAGTATTTCTTTATTTAACCCTTCCTTTACTCTCTTATCACTTGCTAGGGCATTATAAGCACCTACCGCACTCCTCCCCAGTCACCCAAGTCAGCAGAAATAAAGGCAGCATTTCATTCCACAAGATTTAAAGAACAAATTAACTGCACCACAAAGACAGATATATGCGTGAAAGTCATTCTCTGAGTGTATTTTGCGAGTAATATTAAATTAGAAACATTTAACCCCATGCCTATAAATATAAGAAGATAATTCATCCCTGCTGACTGAGTAGCACGCTAACCCGCTCTCATTAGCTCTAACACAACACGTTTTTTTAGCCATGACTGTCATTTTCTCCTGCACTGCAGCAGTTCGATTTAGCACTTCATTATGAAAGGAAACTCTCATTAGAAAAGCGTGTTATCGTGTTACCTTCTCATTCTCCCAGCTACAAAAACACCAGCGAGCAGAAGCGCTTTCCTCCCTCGGAGGTATCTTTCCCGGTGCTGAGAGCCAATAGTTAA
>VWPW01031322.1:0-102512 GCA_013389825.1 Crypturellus undulatus
GAAGCACATAGAATCACAGAATCATGATCTAGTTTATTCCCACAGAGCTTCATGTGCTGGATTTCACTTTCATTCAAAAATCTTCCACATTAGGAATGATCAAGACACTTTCTAAGTACACTTTGTTTATTCAGTAGTACCTTAGACACTGCACTTGGGGAGAAAATACCTTGGCTCCGGCATAAAACTCTTGACCAGCTCTAATACCCAACCACCTGCTTTTAAGCAACATAGATGGACTATGGCAGACACGGGAGATAATCCTTCTCAATATTTAATCGGCATCATGAAATGAGCTTTTAATTAGAAGGCTTGAGAAAGAATCATATCATAAATCTTTTAGGATTAGTCATTGCCTTTTGCAAACAGCTCTAAATTCTTGACTATAGTGCTATTCAGTACGCAAGTATACACACTTGGCATTCCTTTTTCTCCTAAAGGAGGCTGCTAACACTTACTCTCCGCTGTGGTTAAAGTTGTCATATTGCAGGAAAAGGGAAGCATAAATAGTCTCAGTCAGCAGAGAATAGATCGCAATCATGATGAGAAGCACTGCCAGCTTCAGGACGGAGTTGAGGCGAAGAAAGACTGCACAGGTCACCATTGCCAGCACGCCGGTGAAGATGAAATACTGAAGAGAAACATCAGGGGTTGCTTTTAGTGACCGGTGATGACATATCCACCCTACAAATATCTACATAAATGACCAAATGAGCAAAAGTATCTTTTTTTCTGGATTTTGAAGATACAATTGGTCTTATTAGGGTTCAGATTAATTTGGAAATTCAAGGCTTTTCTATCCTACTCAATAGATGAAGAACTCGATAGAACAAAAACTCCCTTTGGGCCATCATTGCATTTTCATACTACTTGAAGAAAGGGAAAAGGTATCTTGTGTAGTGAAAAGAGGAAAAGGCACAAATGCTGCAGGTAACTATCCTAGCAGAAAGTGAGCTGAGCGAAAATCATTTCTATGTCTTTGGATTCTGAAATTCCACAAAAGTCACATAAATCAGGATAAGGAAATCATATTCCTTCTGTCCTTCTTTATTCCTTTCACATGTTATCTGAACAGATAAAGGCCTCTTTATTTAATTATTTTTTATTATGTTACAGGTCGAGTTCAGTTTCACTCTTCTCTTAAAACATGATGCCTGGAAGTTTCATTTGTGTGTCATTTTCTAATCTCTTCATTGTCTCATTTTTCTCAATGATTGGTCATTTGTCAAACGCAATGCATGCAGTTATTATTGGATACAGACACATAATCATGCCATGAGCTATTTGGATTCAAAATAGCAATGCCAGCACCCAAAGTTCCAATGCAGTTTAAAGTAACTCCTATAATCTAGCATTAGGAGAGAACAGCAGAGTTCATTATTTTGAATGTGTTTTCTTTTCAGCTCAGTTCTCTGTAGGAATGTGTGCATCTGTGCAATTTTGCTGCATGCTGGTGGGAACATCATGACACAGCCTTACGACTTCCAAAGCAACATACTTGTTTTAGTTGCACATGACCAACCCATTGGTTTGTTTACCTGCTTGTTCACCACAGAGAGCATTCTCTTTGCCTCAAATGAAAGTTCAAAAGCACTACAGCAGAATCACTGATTATTGTTGTTGTTATTATTATTATTTTGCTATATAAGAACTATTAGTCTCCTCCAAGAGCTTCATATGAATTAAGAAATGGGTTTTATTCCAGCTGGTACACTGAATTGCTGCTAGATGAGTTTGCAATTATTTTAAAATATATAAGGAAAAAATCAAAAGCTAGAGATCAGAGCAAATGAGATTCTGCTTTTAATAAAAGGACAGCTGGAAGGCTTAGTTTGGCCGAGCAGTTAGCAATGCCTTTTTGTGTCACTGATTTCATAGATGGACAAGAATAACAGTGACCACAGATATTCCATTTTCCTTAATGAATTCTGTTGAAGAAATAAAATTTGCTTTGACTTTTACTAAAATGCCTTTCATCTGTACTCATGTTTCAGCTTTTTGCTGAATGTTATGTATTTCCATGCATGTCCTTGGTGAACAAGGACAGTGGAAGGACTTATATAGTATACATAGAAGCACAGGGCCTATTACAGTACCTATGAGACCATAGGATTAATTATGTTTTTTAACCGCTTTTCCATTTTCTCCACTTTTCCTACCAGCACGTGATAGATGCAAGGGTTCAGATTCACAGAACTACTGAGGCACCTGACTCCAGCCTTAACACATTGCTTGAGGATGCCAGACAGCAGATACCAGGTAACCTCTATGGCCCTGTGCCTCAGATTCAAAGTTCCTACCTCAGGATAGGAACAGATGTCTGTAAAAGAGGCAGATGAATTGAATGTCTGGTTCTTCAGCAGTACGGGTCTGTCAAAATCACACCACAGCTGTGAATAAAGAAAGACAACAAAAGCAGTGTTATATTGCACGTTACTGACCAGGTGCTTAAGCGGCTGGCAGGACTCTGGGTTGGAACCTGTTGCTCTCCTGGGTCCAGTGTCAGCACCCACACGGGTGCCAGCCTTGATGTCTCAGAAGAGACGTGGTGCTAAATGAAGGCAAGATTGCAATCTTGGTGGTAAAAAGACTAAACAGTAGGGACAAAGTGGAAAAAGGAGAACTTTTCACAGTACAAACCTTCACCCCTCCTACAACACTGTTGCCAAAGGGGAAAGAGGAGCTTCTCCAGGAATTTCAGAGGACAAAGATGAACTCTTAAGAACACTGTTAGGTATAGAACTAAATAAACTGGGAGCATAAAATCAGACTGTATGCCTAATCTTGCTTGCAAGGTTTTTTTCCTTGTATGTGTCTAGGCACAGTGTTAACCTTCTAGGCATAAGACAAAATCCTGCATGGTGTGGTATGAAATATGCTTGTGAAACAGCAGAATTTGATCCCAGAAGTGAAGGTGAGTAGTCTAGTACAGCAGGGAAAGAAAATGGCTCATGATGCAGTGGCTCTGAGAATAGAACACTGCATTTCTCTAATTTGACCTGATTCCACTTTAATGTTGTTTCAAACCATTTTAAAAATAAACAAAATAATATTTTTAAGTTGCAATATATCATGCTCTTAAATCACAGGGAAAAAATGTTAAAGATTTCATGTTTTGACACTTAAAACAGATTAAGTATCCTGTCACATATTAATCCAATGTGGATGTTTCTATAAGGTCATTTAATCATCCTGGTATGTGCCAGTTAGTTCCCCTGTTTCTCTTTCCAACAGAGTTAGAGAGTTTGTTTAATGAGCTCCAGTTTCTTATAATTAAATTCTAATGAATTTTGAACTTGGAACTCTCTTGTTTGTTCTTTCGGCAACTCAGATATCTGCATTGCAGCAATATTTTCTTGGTTATTTGTGCAGTCCTCCAATACAACTGAGAGCAAATTGTACTTTCCGTAAGTCTACAAGGCAAACAGGCAAGAGTGCCTCTGCACCCTTTGAAAGTGAAGAGTGTAGGACAACCGTCCTGGGTGTCTTAGTAGACCTTCAGGATCAGAAATTTTCAACTATTTTTCTACTGGCAAGGAGATCCTTGATACAGAGAACGCCTTGACTCGCTCCTCTGTTGAAACCAAAATGTTATTGTCTCTGCTGAAAAGAACCTGAGACTTTACCCACTTTCTATCTGGGCTGAGTGGATGCACATAGCTGCAAAGGCAGCTTCTTAAGCACATGAAAGTTCCTACTGAGGGCTACATTTCCCTAGAAAGAACACAGATGACTGCTGGGGTAGCTGCTTCATCAAAGTACTTTTTTGGTGGTGGGGGAGGTAAAGAAAGCAGTTAAAATTCAAACTAATTCAAACTATTATGACAGGATTTTGATATACAGAATAATGAGATTATGAGTGTACTGTGATTTCCTGTAGAAGACAGGACTTTGTGACTCAAATCATTGTAATTTTAAATATATGACAGTAAATATATGACAGTAATCCAAGAAGAGGTATTATAACTAGTTCTTTCCTGATGTGTATTTGTCAAACACATTTTATAAGCCTTTAAATCCCATAAAATTCTTCAGTAATCTATACTGTATCACTGCCCTAATCTTCAGCAAGTTTTCAGCACTTTTGAACTTTCTGTCATTTTAGCAGACTTGTAGTTCCTTCCTCTTCCAGCTCACTGTCCTTTCAGTGATCACAGGGTATCACCAGCAAACCAAGAGAGATGCTTGATCCCTCGCATACTGACAACCTATACCCAGTCACAGAAGAATGGCAGCAATACAACAAATAGAATTTAATTGTATTTAATACAATTTAATTTAATACAATTGTTAGCAACAAGAATGTCAATCCTTGAAGGGTCTGACTTCAGCAGATCTGCTACCATAATATAATAAGCAAAATAATTATTATTTTGGACAGGACAATTATTGATGGCATTGCTGTGTTATAGTTGCTATTGTTAATATTATCAATAAATGCTTTACTGCTGTTGCCTAGAAGGAATTATACATTTGCAAAGTATAAATTTCAGCTGAAAAAAACTCCTATGTCTTACTTCAAAGGGGCTCTAGGAGAGGAAAGGGTGGTGTAAATATTATCTTTAATCCATCAGTAAGATATTTATCTTTTCCCTGGTGCAGACTTGCACAACTGCCAGGCTTCCTGACATTATTATCTGCCGAATTCATGTGAGGCTTTCTCATGTTTCTGAACGTATTGGGATAATCAGTGCTCTATCAATCACATTTGCGTCAGACTTATACCTGTCTTGTAATGACCCCAGTCTATTACGATAAGGCATTGTGCACAGCCAACCCCACAGTATTCAACTACCAATACTTTTATCTAAGCACAATTATACAGCAAATCCTGGTACCTGGCTTCTCTCATAGATACACTGATAATCTTTACTCGTGATTTATCACACTTAACTTTGGGCACTTACTGGAGATGTGCAAATTAGGAGACCAATCAGACTAGACTCCTTGTTGGGAAGTAGAGAGAAATAAATCTCCAAGAGAATATTGCTCTCATGGAGAACAAATCTTGCAGGATGCCTGTTATTCTGCACCAACTCTAAAGAAGCTTAGCGTGGCTATTCCTACAGTTTGTTTTTCAGCTATAGAAGTGGCAAGGTATTATTAGATTTTTTTTTTAACTTCCCCCATGCTGTTGTTATTGTAGCATCTTTACCTGCTCCTTCCCTTCCTTGCAGGTGTTTTCTGGGTTTATTGGTCCTTCTCATTTTTTAATAACCTGATTGATAGGAGAACTGCAGTATTAGGAATTTAATATCTACGAGCATTACCTGGATTAATAGTCCTGAAGAAATTATAGTAGTATATCAGGAAATTACAAATGGTCTGCAAAGTGTGGATATATTGAGAAGAAGTAGGAGAAGGATTTTAAAAATAGATGATCCTTATAAGGAAGAAATAATTAGATATTTCAGTGAAACATTGTTTAAGCAATAGATTGAATTTCCTGAAGCTGTAGTGCTCTGTCTTTTACATTTAAATCATATCTGATTTATAAACACATTACTTAGAAAGTAGTATAGCAAGCTTAATAATTCATAAATCATCTTTTCCCATATAATATTCTCTGGTTCCCTATGAAACTTACAATATTTATGATGGCTCCCAGAAAATTAATCAGAATGGATGCAAATATAATGACATTCCTGGCCAAGTAGGTCTCGTTAATCCAGCAGCAAGTTTTCCGGAGCATTAAGGGTAAACATTTGTAATCCTCTGCTGTGGTGATTAGCACAAGAGCAGAGTGCAGCATAATCAGTATAGAAAACTGAATGACCATTGGTATCACCCTGGAAAGAAAAAAAAGAGAATACAGCATTAAATATTAAAGTGATACCACTGCTAATAAAAATAAATGGGAAAACAGTTAAGTCTAGGAAAATAACAGTTGTCATAAATCAGAAGCAATTATTTTGGGAAGAAACAAAGAGAAAGCCAAGAGTCATTTGTCTTCCATAGAGGTGTTCATGTTCCATAGATTTGACCATTGCTTGACACGGTTTCTGCTGAGAAACTGCTGTTGAAGTAACACTCAAGTAAAATCACTGCCAGCGCCTCTGGTCAGCAGGAATGTCCCTTTTATTAGGGACAGTTCTCTTCTGTGTCTCTTTCAGAGCTGGTCTATTTGCCTTGTAGGATCTGACAATACATTGTTAGAGCTTGTTTGTCTAGGGGAAGTTCGGAAGGGTGTTATTACATACACACAGTGCAGTGCAAGCATCCTAAACTCCTGCTAGGAATGAAGGTCATCATTGGCTTTAAAGCAAGAAGTGGCCAGTAAAATAAAACAGCCTTATTTCTGGCACAGGTCAGGATGTAATAATTATAGAAAGGTAATATTTCCTTAATTTTAGATAATATTGAGTCCACGGCAGCTGAAAATACTATCAGTTTCTTGAAAAAAAAAATGAAAATGATCTACTATTTTCACAGAAACTCTTTGAAATGAAGCATGGATGAAAATGTGCTCAATGATCCAAACATTTGTAAATAAACCATGTCATTTGGTGTATCCTCTCAATTTTCTTATTGCTAATGTGATCTTTAATCAAGAGTTATTTCATTGAAAAGAATTATCATCTGAAAAAAGGATTCAATTCCCTTGAAAAAAAAACATTAAAAACATAGTTTCTTAACTGTTCAACTTTTTTTTTTTAAGTTTGTTTCTTTTCATCTTGTTTAAATCTGGGACTTGATATAAATCAAACAAATGACATGATTGAGAAACGTGATAAATTGTTTTGCTCTTCTGAGAACAAAGCCTTCAACTCCTTACAAATCAACTATTTGTACCCATTTGTACCAGGCATTGTCTTTCCATATTTCTTTTCCCAAAGCTGTTTATTTTAACTGAACTCATGCAAATGAAAAATAACTCCACTGTTCCCTCTGCAAACCAGCCTTCACTCTGCTTCCTCTTGCCTTTTTGCAATACAGAGGATGATTAAAACTGAATCATGCGGTTAAGTAATTAAAATTTCTAGCAACCTAGTTCTGCACAGAGATTTAATCATGATTCCTCAGAGAATGAAATCTTTGCAAGATGAGAATCAGGGCAATCCAGGGGGATTTCTGCACTCCCAAGTGGCAGAATGTAGGTAAGATGTACTCTGCTCATTGAGCTTTCTGTAAAGATATATTTTGTCTTGATGAAGACATAAAGTTGCAGATGTTGCTACACTTCTCACTATCCCTCTTCTCTTTGGGCAGAGTGCAGTGCTATGGTTGTGTTTGAGCCTTGGTGAAAGACAAATTTAAGGCTGAAGGGTAGAAACAGAAGGGAAGGCCTCAACATAGCTTTTATTTCCACATTTTTTCAGTAGGTTTAGGTCAGCCAGATCCACTGCTTGAATCTAAATGTACTGGATGGAAACCTAACAAATTTCTCCTCTGTCTCAGGCTATTCAGATTTTGCCTAAGCAGGACAAATTCTAAACTCAAACATATTTGAATTCAAATCTGCATTTCAAGCCTACAAATAACAAAGGTTTCACTCTAGAAAGAGTCACTATAAACCAATATGTAAAGAGTTCATTACAAAGAGGCAGCTAGACTGTAATAATGATAGGAGAAGATTTACAGAGAAAACCAGAAAAGGTTCAGAATATTCCTGCCAAAGATCTTGTCATTTCTTAGCTCTGACTATGTTTACAGCTGATAGCTAGAATCCAAAATATTTGCACAAAAGAAGCACCGAAGATGTGGTAAGCAGCTTATGAGAGAGCTGTGAGTATAGCTTCCTAGCAGTAATCATGTTTTCAAGAGATTGTCTAAAAACAGAATAAATCAAAAGTTTGTATTCAGGAGAAACTATGTTTGACAGGAAAAATAGACATAAATTTGAGTGTATATGTAATCTGCTGAAATTAGAAAAAGGTACAAATAAGACATGAGATAAAGATGCCAAAAGTAAGGGATATCTAAATGCAGAATGTTGCTTCTGTGTAATGTCTAAACCTGCATTGTTTTAAACCTCATTTTCTTTTACAAGAATACTCTGATTTTTTTTTCTTTAATTCAGTTATAATAATAGTTACATTAATTCTGACAGTGCTTTAAACACAGTATCTATATAAATGTTAATTCTTTCTGATCAGTTAGACGAAATTATGGGAGAATGACTTTTACTAAGTATGAAGATAAATTAACAGAATTTGCTTTAAACTTTTTTGTCTATCACCTACTAAAATTCATCTAGGTAACACAGAAGTATAATGAATGTATGAAATACTGAAAATGGACTGGAAGTCTCAAGGAACAGAACATAGTAATGTGGATTTCACTTATAAGTAAAACTGCTACATACACTCAGAGTGTCAGAATTAATGGGACTTGGAAGGTAGCATTGCAGAGAAGAAAATAGGTTAAAGAGATAATAAATACTACAGCATCCTGGCTGTAGTTAGCAGAGTTTTTCTTGTGGAACATGTTTGAACTGCTATATGAATGAATTACATGCATAAAATGATGACGTTTATAGTTGTAAATTGTGTCATAAAAACTTTTAAAATAAAATAGTAAAGATATTAGAATGGATGTTCTGTGATCAAATATACTAAATTAAAATGAATTATGTATTAACTTCCCTTGACAGTTTCTGTGTGGTAGTAGTAGCTTTGGCAGTAATCTGATGATGCTACCAAATGGAGACACTATGCAATCATGGCTTGAGAGGAGCCTCTGTCTGTGAAAATACACAGGCAGTCACTAATGCTTTTTAAAAGAACAAAGTATGTTCACAGATACACTCAGGATACACTGATGACCAGAATATGGCAAAAAAAGTATTAGGTGTGAAATGGATAGTCTTGGAGATAGAAGTCCTTTCTTCATGGAGCAGACAGGCCATTAAACAGTACTGTTTTTTTTTCCTCACTGATGAGAAATTGTACACTCTCTACTAAAACTTGAACATCAGATGGAAAAGATGCTTAAAATAAACATAGATATTAGAAAGCAATATAGTCAATAGACAGTCAATAAACTGGCAATTGAAAAAGAGTCAATAAAGCCAGGGCCAAGCTATACATTGCCATAATGCAGACCTAGTCAAAAGAGTCAAGAGAGCTATTCAAGGGAGCTAGGGTATGAGTTATGGCACAAGTCACTTCACTGCAGAGCTGTGACTTACATTTTTTAGATGAATGTCACCTTGAGATCCACTGATTGCATTGACCAGTTCTCCACAGGCTCTGCCTTGAACACAGGCTAGGAACATTGACAGCTACAGTCCAGACAGCTTGTACGCTACAGCAGTATTCTGCAACATCCTCCTTCCCAAAGCCAAATGGCTGAGATCCTCTTGGGAACAGATAGTGTCTATCTGTATCTCAGATATACATAGACCATCTATATATGCAGATATGGCCTAATAGTTCTTCAAACCTAGCCTGACTCATCAAATGATGCCAACATATGACTTTCAAAAGACTATGAGAGTATGGGAAGTCAAGCCTCAGATCTGAGGACACTAAACATGGGTTCTTATTTTGGACTGCCAAACTCCAGGTTCAGGATCCAGCACTGCTGAAATATATCCAAAGGTATTATATGCAAAGTTATTATATGGAAAACTTCTCCAGACCTAAGTCAAGGATATCAATCTGAAATTCAGCCTAAGCGAATCAGGGGCCTGAGAAAGCATATCTATGTATTTGCTGATAATAAATATATAAATAATAAAACTCTTCCTTTGTAGCTGAACTGAACATTAATGCGTTTCTCTCTCATCGAAGACTGCTTGAGATAAATGACAAAATAGGACTTCACACACCTAAGGTGTCCTTGAGGATGAATACAATCACCAGCTCTATTATGCTCTCAGCACGCCGATGGCGTCAAGTACAGCAGAAGACACGGTCAAGGTTAGAGCTGTAGGAACAACCAAACATAATGCTCTCTTCTCTCCAAGAATTGTTTCAAAAGTGGGATATTTTAGGATACCAGGCTTTGATCTTCTCTTCATTCAAAAAGAGTTTCAAGACCATATATTTTTCTTTCCAAGGATTCCCTCACTCTTAATTTCAAGTATGATTTAAAATGTAGCTTTTGTCTGCTCTCTTTCTAGTGTACAATTAGAAACCAAGAGTCCTGAAGCCAGAAGAAAATCTTATGAAAAAAATGTGAATGTTTAAATGAACAATAGTTTTGAAACATCTTTTTCTTTCCTCAGGCCAGTGGAAAACTGTCATCTATAAGATTAGTACAGAAGTTCACACTAGTAGGATCTATTGGCCCATGTGAGCATATAGAAAGTTTAGAGCAAGAGATTAATCACCCTTTTAGACATCTCGGATGGAGAAGATGAATCACTACAAGGCTGGAAGTGTAAGTTAATGGCTTCATAAAGGATAATTACAGCAGAATTATGACATTAATTTATGTCATAAAGTAATTTCTCCAACTCAATATTTCAAGGAATGAAAACTAGTGAATAGATTCTTAAATTCAGTGATGAACTTTCCCTGTCAGGGAGGAATATGAATGGATCAAATATTTATCCTGCAGGAGACAGATACAAACTGATATAAAATTCGGCAACTCCTATACATACTGAAAAGATGACTGCTTTCTTTAACACACAGACTAAGGCAAACTATCTGAGAAGATCCCTTAAGATCCTTAATAACATATTTTTATGATCATTTAAATTATATTTTCTTCCACTATGTTTCCAGAAACCCCCAAAGAGTCAGCTCAGCAAAGTATTCAAATATATACTTAAGCAAATGCATAATTCCATCCTGTTATTCTCCAAATCCTGCCTAACTTTGTCATACCTTGTTCTCATATCATCTCATATACTCATAGCTTGACTTATTTTTTAATTGGAACTTAGGAGAAGCAGGTTTTTTTTTTTCAAAATGTTTAAAATTTCTTTGTCCTCGAACACCCACATCTATTATTTTAAGGTTGCTTTAGCTGTTGACCCTGCTTATTTCAAAGTGAAGCTTTTTAAAGATTGAGAATTGTTTTAAAGCAGAGTATCAACACTTGAAAAATAAAGATCAAAATTTGCCTTCTTTAAACCTGATGATGAACTTCTGGACAAATATAAGAATTGCCATAAAATATCCACCTCACTCTATTTTTTTTTCTCTCAAAATAGACAGTTATAAATACTTTTTCCTAAAATATCTTACCAGCTTCTAGCAATCAACCTTAAAGGGCATTCCTGAGGCCAAGGCTGCATCATTTTGTGTATATATACATATATATATATAAATCTGCTGATTCCTGCAAGAATCTGTCTAATTTTTCTTTGACCTTTTCTATATTTATAGCCTCTTTAGCATTTAGTGACACTAAGGTCCACAAAGAACTTGTGAAGTGAAAAAGAAACCCAAGACTGCTGTGTAATGTAGGAAATCAGCAAGTGAGATGGCTGCAGGCAACGCGGTTCTGTGACTCCCTTTCTCCTCATTACAGTGGCCCTAGATGCTCTCATGACAAATTAACAGAGATGAAAATATACAGATGAAAAAAAAATCTCATGTTGGTGGCAAAGCAGTGATTGATATACTTGCAAAAATCTTGGGAAAAATATATTTTAATAAGATCCATAAACCTTGTACATACAGAGGAAAAAATATAAATAGCAGTTAGCAAAATGTAAGTATTTTGGATGTATATACAGAGACAGATTGTAGAAAAGCAAACCAGATTAATATTAGAGAAATATAGCACATCAGGAACAGCAGAAGGCAAGCACTACTCTGGGTGCATTCACAGCTAAGAACAACTGTAATGCTCCAGCATGAAGCCTTCTGCTTGCACCTATTCTGCATTTTGGTATTCTAAGAGGCAAATGCAGAACAGAACTTCTAGGGATGATCCAAGAAATATTGCTGTAATTCTATAACATAATAAGTTTCTTATATCTTACGTAAGTACTTACATTTCTTACATAAGTGTGTTTTCAAGATTATCTTACAACAGAAGCACATCAAAGTAGTAGAAACCACCTTATAACTTTGTGCCTCTGCGTATTTCTCTTGCAGTTCTTGCTCTGCTATGGGTCAACTAGGACCATGGACATTTTTTAGCAGTAGCAGATGATGTTCTGGGTATGCCATGAAACTAGAAAACTGGCCATGTTCCTCATACGCTTTTTTGCTGTTGTCAGCATTTAACAGTAGACAAAAATGCCAGTTGATGGGTTTTGCTGGATTACATGATGTGGGCACAGAGGCCACTGCAGTGTCACTTAGTGTCACCTGAGTAGGAAGTTGTCATTCGTCACGCAGCAGAGGTGGGATCGCCTGCTTGCCTGTGTTTAACGGCACGGGATTGCTCCCCCTGGGTAGGTGATACCTATCATTAGCAACTACGTGCAACTCTACAGTTTGCTTATATAGTGTACACAGACAAATATAAAACACTGATTCACAATGTGATTACCACTCTCTTCTCAAAGAAACACCATAATAAGTCTGGATCATGTTTTACTTCAACACTGGAAGCAACAAGCAATACCATGTCATTTTGGTACGCCAAAGTTCCCAGGTATCTCAGTGGGGGTTCTGTTTAAAAACATAAACTATAATGTCAAGAGATGCTGCTGTCTCACACATAAATGTGAGGCTGCAGATAATATGATACAAAAGCAGATAAAAAGGAAAAGGAAAGATGCACAAATATTTTCATGCACTTTGGGGAACAAGTAGGTTTTCTTGGCTTATTTCACAGCAATCTTAGAAATGTTATCTCACTGTTTCCCCAAGAGTGCCTTCAGACTTACAGCAATACCCTTCTGTATTTACCTGGAAGAAGGAAGTAAGCTTTGGATAGCGGTGATAAATACAAGAACAATAAATGCGCACACCAAGTTTGATTTGAATACCTCATCCCGCATTTGAGAGTACTGCAATAAAAAAAAGAAAAAAAAAGAAAAAGGAAATCAGTTCTTAAACCATACAGTGGTTTCATAAAGACTGATGCATTTAAGAGGCTTTGGGAAAGTTAGCAGAAATAGATTAATAAATATGAGTTGCTTTTTAATGAAACACAACAAAATTAACACATAAGGTGATAGAATACTTTACCCAAGTAAGCAAAACTATGTATTTTTCATCTGTAATACAGGTTTGTTTTACTTGCTTTTTTCTTTTTTTCCGAAGTATCATCATTAAAAAGAATTAGTAGGTGCTAGAGACTCTACCTGCTGAGTAGAGAGTTAAATATTTAATATTTTAACCATAGGATGCATTTGTTCTCTCACCTGAAGACAAACTGAAGTCAGCAGTGCATGCATGACGTGTCAGAAAAGTCTCCTTGCTTGCCAAACTGTGGCCATTCTGATTTCTTTTTTACCTTTATTTTTCTAAAAAACACCCAGTTAGGGACATTCTTTCAGCTGTTGCAACACAACTGTTTATATGGGAGTTACTCCAGGAATGGAGTGACTTGGATACATCCAATAAGATCAGTCAAAGTAGAAACATTACCCAAATCCTCAGCTGGTATAAATCACTGTTGATTCAGACCAACTCCAGTTATTTACAAAAGATGGAAGTTTTTCCATAAACTTATTTCTGAAAATCTCTTTATTCTACCGTGATGACACTGAATTTTCTTTGCCTTATGCAACAAAAAGGGCACAAGCCCGTGTTTGATCTTTGGCAGTTTTGAGGGAGCAAATAGTTATGTATAAAGAACAACAAAGAATATTAGAGTCAAACAGCTCTCTGATATCATCACCTTTCTCAGGGAATTTGTAAAATAAGAGAAAACAAGAATTGTAAAGGTCCAGAGTGAATTTGAGGAAAATGGAAACAAGATAAGAACCATATCAGAAACAGGTATTGAGAGAGTTCAGCCCTGACCTCCTGCATCTTAGAGCTAAGCTGCTGCGGTAGGAAGATCCTGCGCAGACTTAAACTGTAGTTACTATCTGCACCCTCAATAGGGGCTTCATCTTGCTGTAAGCAGACTATAGCTCCTTAAATGAGAAAGGGGATTTTCTCTTTCCTGCTCCCATTTGCTGTGAATAAAGGTGTTTCTTTTCTGACCTTCTCCTGTTTTAGGCCATCCTTTGCCACTTGCAGCAGCACTATGATTTTGATATGATTTTTGATGCTGCTCACAGGCAACTCCATTTAAATTGATGTTGAGAGCATGGAGTGATTGAACTCAATATCATGGGCAGGAGAACAGCACTGCATCAGTCTGCTTAAGGAAAAAAGAAAGTGAATTAAACTACAGAAGGTTCTCCGTGTTCATCAGCTTAGTTACCAGGAACAGACTCCTACCTTCCACACCAGGAAGGAAGGGGGAATTTGAAGTGAAGTGAGGTGAAATGAGTTCAGTTTAGCTAGTTTGGCCTGGTGTTTTCAACAGCAATGGCAAAATGATAGTATATATGAGAACTGCCATGTTCAGATCAGGTCAACTGCTTTCTGTAAACATGAACTACTTTTTTTTTTTTTTTTACATTTCATAAATTTAGTGATGCTTCATACTTTTTTTTTTGAAGTGTTTCGTAGGTTAGGCAAACATAATTATTAAAGGCATCTTTGCCTGCCTGTGTTATATGATTCTAGGTTTTAGTGTAAAAAGAACCAAAAGGAAAAAGAAAGGTAGGTTTCTTAAAATATAACATGAAATCTCAACTATTGCTTAGGGAAATTAAAGTAAATTAATTGAATGAAATACAAACATGGAATTTCCTGCTGTTTGGAGTGTTATGTCAAAAGGATAAATACTCTGGTCTAATCAGTAGTAATGTTGCAATGAGAAATTGTCATTAGAGTCTCTTAGGCAGCACTAATAAATGATAAATGTAGCACTTCTTTAGCCATTTCCATTTTTAAAGAAGTCCTTTGAGTCATTAAGAAATAGATTAAGCCTTGCGGCTCTTCTGAAAGGGCGGGAGGCACATAGCTACATTGAGCTAAGTGGAGCAGGAGTGAGGATCAAGGCATGACCTACTCTGCGATCAAAGCAGTGACATCCCACAGACCTACCTGAGCCTGCGTGACTACAGCCCACGGCAGAATGTCCACAGCAGCAGGGAGGGCAGTGAAGGCTCCCCCTGCTTCTCAAGAGAGCTGAGCCATTTCCTCGCACTCTGTGCTGTTGTGGTTTATCCACGTGCAGCCAGCTAGCCTAGAGTCAGCTTGAGTCAACAAACCATAATGCTGCTCTGCCCATAGATGCTGGTCATCCTTCACCTCTCCTCTCCTCCCAAGGTCCCTCAGAAGAGGAGCACTGGGTAACTGGGATTCCAGGAGGCTTAAGTAGTGCTGTGTAAAGGGAGCCAGAAGAAGACTCAGCATTCAGGGCACTACTGTAGCAGAGAGTCTTTAATGAGTAGAGGCTGTATTTCAAATATTTTCAGAATGTTCTGGGGTTGCTCCCCCTTATTTCCTACATAAGAATAACCCCTCACTTCTTAGACTACTATGAGCTGAGGTGGACCAGTATAATTCTTATGTTACATGTTCACCTAGAGGTATTGACTGGACATCAGGGATGAAGGCTGTCAACTCTATCCTCACTGGTACTCTTTTACTCTGATTGGACCTACTGGTTAGAAAGGGAATTGCTTTGTGTTTTTTCGCCATAGCAGTGGTGTTTACACAATAGGAAAAGCTGAAGAGAGGGTTTGGGTAAGAGGAAGATGTGTTAGGAACCCAAGGCAGGAATACAGATGAAGAAACTCTCCAGGAGAGCATAGCACAGATGTCCAGACCCAGGTCCCCAGTGACCAAGAAGATGATGAATGGGCCCAGAGTTTGCCAGGCTTTCTGCAACTGGGGAAGCTGCTGGAAGTTTCTGTGTTGAAGAAAATAGTTGAGGTCTATATCTGCAAGGATACAGTAAGTAGAAAGGAAAAGATTTGATTCCTAGACACTTAATTTCAGTTTCATCCTTCAGAACTTCTGAAAAAGAGGAACTTAAAGATATAGGTCTAGGTTTGGATTTAAGACAAACTGTAATGAGAAATTTAAAGATCTTTTTGATATTTGCAGTGGGCTCACCTCACAAAAAATAGATGCAACAGTTCACCTCTATATTCGGTCAGATTAGGGAACTCAATATAAATAGGAAGGCTTAGAATACCTTTATAAAAATCTTTAGACTGGAAGCTTTTTTTAATAAAAGCTGCTCCAGAATGCAATTTTCCCTGTCCTACTACGCTGCTTTATCCTCTCTGAAAGTGTATGGTTCTGATATTACACAGTCACTACTACTGAAGTGGTATCAGATTTTCTTTATGTACTGTTTTATGTATGGAAACTCTCTGGGTGATTTTGAACTACTCTGAGAAGTATTTCAAGCATGTCTTATTTTCTTTCTCTACCTACATCGTGTTTAAGAAAACAACCTCTAGCAAATCTGAAAGTGAATTAGACTCCAAGTAAGATATGAAGTGCTAATGAGTGAGATACAGGCTAACAATGAGTAATGTACTTGGGAAACGTATCTATAAAATAAACCATGTAAGAATCTTGTACAAATTCTCTGAGAAATCATTGAGTTCTTACACAATTTATGTGGAATTATACCTATTACCTAAAGGTGATAACACATGTAATTGTTATTGCTTGCTGTGGACTCCACATATCCCAGGAGGGACAAAAGGGCAATGAGTAAAAGGAGGAGTAAGAGGTTATAATAGTGTTTTAAACTGTTATAAAGAAAGAACTACATTAATTCTCCTGGTAGTTATAGGTGTCCTGATTTTTTTTTTTTTTTTACATTTTATAACCCTAAAAGAAGCAAATCAGCAAATTGATTGCTAGTGTAGATTTGTAATTGTTCTTTAATGAAAAAAAACCTTACCGTTTAGGGAGTCAACATAAGCCTAGCAGGACATTTCACATCGCTTGAAGCCATTAAAGATGATGTACAATCACAGTGCACAATAGCCCTTTTACTTACGCAAGAGGGAAAAATACAGTTGATTGTTTATATGATTACTTACTTTTCTGTGGTTAGAGGTATATACCAATAACACAATTCTAATTGAATAAGTTTAACAGCAAGACACTGTTTGTAGGAAGCTTAGCTATGAGCTCTGGCTGTTCAATTTGTGGAAAAAATGTAAGTTGAGGGAGAAATGTGCTTACAGGTAAGAGAAACAATCATCAGGCGGAGGCCAGTGCTGCCTACAAGCATGATGACTAAATGTGACCACATCTGATTTTACATTACAGAAGTTATTTTACTTCAGAGTTACCTCTGACTTGCAGTAGCCACTGTGCTGAACTGAAGGTGACAGGCAGCAAATGAAAACTTGGAAAAAAGCAGTGTGAGATGGGAGGCCAGTAGATGTGTGCTGTCTATTTGCTCAACAGCACTGCAGGGAGCAGCTCAGGATGCTGATATAGAAGGTCATGGTAAGCAATTGCAAAATGTTAATGACTGGAAGAAAGCATAATTTCAGACTAAAAGGTTGGGGTTGGAGAGAGCAGAGGGAAAAGGCTTCTGAAATAGCTTTATGAAACTCCTATTTAAATCTGAGTTTGTTTTGTTTTCTAAAGGGGCAGGAGGAAGGGAGCAAATGACAGTAACATAACATAGATTAAATAGCTACCTCCTGTAAAAAAAAAAAAACGGAATTCTCCCATTATTTTTTCATGATTGCCTCTAGACTGTGAATTACCACTAAGGCTACCTGGCACTGGCAAATAAGGGAGAACAAAGAGAAACAAGAGAAGGGACGGATGTATCCCACATTTTCCCATGAGATATTGCCCTTGCCTATAAATCAGAGCACACAGTGAATCAAATCACTTGTCCTTAACCTGCACCATTCCTAAGCATGCAGGTGCATTCCCTGTCCTTTGCTGAGCTCACCTGTGCTGGCTTTGGCTCTCTGAACACAAACAAGGAGGCTGCTGGAGGCCGATACCCAAAGGGCAAGATGCCAATGGAACAGAGGAAATAAAACAGGGTTGATATTTTCTACCTTAAATTCTCACAGTGCTTAAAACTATCCCAGCTTAGAAAGCAGGAATAAGACTCAGTTCGCTTTACTGAAGGGTTTTTGTGTTTTTGCTGTCTGTGCTTGCGAGCTGTGGTAAGGACCTGAGGAAAGATGGAACAAACGTACCACTTTTGAAGCATTACAACATACCCTGGCAATGGAAATATCATACTGAGAAGAAGATGCATCATAAGTGACAAAATTTTGACTTTTTAAAAGACTTTTTTTTTGTCCTCCAGCTGTAATTCAGTATTTCATTAATATCTCAGATCTACGTAATATGATGGATAAAGATTTGGGCTTTTTTTTTCCTTTTGCTTTATACTTTAATGCACCCCAATCCTTTCTGCCTAGATTTTACTTGTGGTTGTGCAATCTGAACAGATAATAAAGTGTATATTGTGATTCTGCACAATCCCCATCACCTCCAGACCATGTTCAGGCCTTTTTTTTTAATATTAGATAGTAACTTAAGTCATCATTCAGTAGTTTGTTCACTCAGCAAATTGTCTGAAACCAAGGTAAGTTTCATATCCCTATACTCACCATCCTCCACGTTATAAGTTGCATACATTCTGGTCTAGACCTTTTCGCTTTGTCTTTAGAACTTGAGTCTTGAAAAGATTCATGATAGTCTTTACTTCGACCTTTCAGTGTTTTTTTCAAGAATATCTTTCTTTAGCTATAGGTTAGCACTGCGTTTCTGTCAGCTTTGCATGATCATACTGAATGAGGTATTATCTTCATATATTCTGTTGCAGCAGTAACAGTAACAGAACTGCTATTACTGCATTTTAATAAGCAATTAAATAATTTGAAATGTGTGCTGAAACCTCCAATGTGGTTGTTTTTCATGGAAAAATTCTCCTTTTCAGTTTAACACTTAAATCTGAATGTTGACTGAGACAGAAATTAGTGAGATCATGCTGCTGTTGAGAAACAGCAAAGATATAAACAATATTTACCTCTTAAAGCAGACATTAAAAAGGGATACCCAAAACAAAGAGTTGACAGATTCATTTTGACTAGAAATAAAAATAGGAGATGACTAGAGGACATTAGATGGATCTACTGCTAAATGAAAGTAACATATCTATATAAATATAGATATATATATTGATTGGATATGTCAGTTTATTAATATGCTTAATCATCCATTGTGTTAAGGAAATCTGTCATCTGAAGTAAAACTGCCTATACCAGAAAGCAAATGAAAACTGGCAAATGTGTTTTGTTGTTTTCAGAAGCAGAGTTTGTGCAGTGTAGGGATTTTCCAACAATGTAATTTAATCATTGCAGTAGTATAACACCTGCATCACAAAGCTATCTGTTAATGACCTCCAGTTCAATCACTTCTGAAACTTCTGAAAACTTCTGAAACAAAATAAAAAGAAGAAGAAAACAAAAACAGAAAACAGACAATGCAAAGCTAGAACCTTGAGCTCCTCTAATTCAGTGGACATTTATCACAATTTGAGTTGCAAATAATGCAGCTATCAAGACCCAGCTACCTTATGCTCCAGGCTGGAGTCTTTAAACATCAGTGAAAAAGGCTTGATATGCTCTCTTCTCAATTTATCGCCACTTCGTAAGTCGATGGTGTGCTCTATTCGCTTGTTAATTTCCTCAGGCCCAGACTGGACATGCAAAGCTTGTGCAAGATGGTTTGGAAGCAGATTTATTGAATTTCTTGTTAGGGCAGCCAGAGTCTAGGGGAAAGCACATGCAAACAGAATAAACCTGCTGGTCCCCTTGGGTTAAAGATGCAATGTTTTAGTTCATGTTGCATTGCAAACCATTACAGCATCCATGCAATTCATTCAATGAAATCTACAGTAGTGTAAAATAATGTCTGTTCCACTAAACACATACAGTACATAAAGTGAGGTACTTTAATGCCCTGTTTTTTACAGACTAGGAGGTTTGCTGATGCACTGAATGCTCAGAATACTTTTCCTCTTCCAGATTTTTCTGATTAATTATTAAAACATGCAGGAGGGGAGTACACACTAAAATCACAGCAGGGTATCTAGGTCTATGGCGTGTTTTAACAACTAAGAATGGAAGCTACAGAAACAGAAGTTGCAAGCAAAACAGAAGAAAAGATGTTTGCCTTGACACTAAAGTTCCTGGATGTGCATAGTTAAGGAACAGATCATTTAGGCAGGAGTGAAGAAGAAGACATTTCTGATTACTTCAGTGTGGGTTTTCAGATAATACACTCTTCTTCACTACTGGTATAGTTCAGCCAGTCTAGATTACAGTTAGACATTGTAATTTAACTGTAATTCTTATTAGTTTTAAATGACACCTCAGTTACATTAGTCCTTTGATTCTTTCATTGACTACTCAAAATAAAAAATAAAATTAAAAAAGGGTTCTTGCATTCTTGCACAGTTTTGCTAAGGAAAGCTAGTGGGAATAATACAAAGGATGCTTCGCCTTCAGGAAGGAAGCAGAGTTTGCTTTCATAAAAAGAATAACTCAGTCATGTTTCATGGTACTGTTTCATGATACAAACCATGGTCAAGCAATAAGCTGAACGGGAAAACAAACTCTAGGATATTCCCAAGGGTTGAGAAATGTTAATGAATGAAAAGAATATAAACCTTCATACATCACAGCAGAAAACACTTATTATGGACAACAAATGCATTCTTTTTTATTGGTAAAGTTATCCTGTAGCTGCTTGCTGGAAACATCTTCTACTATATTTGGCCACTGAGGGGCACAGGATTCTGGAATAAATTCCTGGTTTTCCCTAGAAAGCTAGTTCTTATGGATCATGTGATTACATGCAGCCAATGAGAAACAGAAGTTTCCCTTGTTAATATTCAAAGCACCGTCAGCAAGTACCTTCTAACAAGCCTTGGAGTGCACATTAGAGCACAAAAAGGGGTTAGGTACACACTGTCAAACATCCAACAACTTTCTCTGACATGATTCAAGTCCCAGGACTCCATAAACACAGATAAAGTGGTTCTTTCTTTTTCTCATATGCTATATTTAGAAGAGTAAAATAAGAGCCAAATATATAGACAGAAGAAGGATATCAGGACTGAAATATTCTGTCTATTGGAGGAAAAGACAATCTTCCCATTAGCTTCAGTAGGAAAAAGTCTTCACTTGTTTGGCAAATGACTCTACTCAGGTCATCTCATCTTCCTTCCAAAAATAAAGGATATCATCAATGTTTGGAAAAAAACAATTAAAGTAATCTTTCTCATAATAAAGATTCAGATATCCTTGAATCTATATGTTAGCCTTGAAGTTAAAATGGAAACTCTAAGGTAAAAGCAAGTCCCAGAGAAACACCCCACTGAGCCAAATGGAACTTTCTGGAACTATTGGAACGCTATCAATGTCCTCCATTTCCCTTGGTCTGCTGTACTCCCATAGTAACTAAGCTCTTTATTGGAAACAGTATCCATGTTGTGATTTCTGCTTTTATTCAGATTGATTATTGTGTTTTCACAGACCACCTGTCTGAGGCTTATAACAATGCATTATGACTGTTCAAGGCACTACTGGCTGAAAAACATGGTGTAGTGTTTTCCTGATGTGAATAATTATTATATATTATATGGGAACGCATAAAAGGTTCTGCTAGGAATAAACCTTGTTGAACTTGAATCTGAGTATAAATGACAATATGAATAAAAATATAAATAACAAAGAACTACTTTAGAAATATTTTTTCTACTATTACTTTTGCAGAAATATTAAAAAATATAATGGAATTTAGCTTTCTCATCTTTTCATTTAACAAATCAAATAATCTTGGCTTCAACAAAGCAACAAAATTACAATCGCTACCATTTAGAAGCTCTAAGAAGGCTTTAAAATATATTTTTTTTCATGCTGTCAGCAAGAGGTCTTGGAGTGACATACAAGGGTCACATGTTTTAACAGACAGGATATGAGTGAGATTTTTCATTCAAGAGGATGACACCTAAGTTCAGCTGTGTACATGCTTGGTGTCTCTTTTTCCGTTAATGACAAGGGACACTGGATACTTTTAGTTATGCAGTCATATTCACCTGTTGTCAACTGAGATGCCCTAGGTTATCCAAGGCAATGATTTGAAGCCAGGAGATGTGATGCAAGAGACCTACTGGAGGTCCACGTGCTTCTCATGGGTGGGTGAGGACTAGCTGGAGTATGCTAAAGTATCTCAGACTACCAAGACAGTCACATTTAAGAAGCTGAATCAGATTCTTAAACACAGCCAAGGGAGCATAGTGTGCTCAGGGAGTACTCACAGCGTACTCAGGATTCACTTGTTTCAGTATAGGTCACTAATGCTATTGGAGACATCGTAAGATCTCCTACCTGGCTTTCAGATAGCAGACCAGGTGAACATGGATCTGTTCTTATATAAGGCACATATGGATGACTCAAGAACCCTTGAGCACCTCAAACAGTAGTAGACCCTCATGTTTAGAAGCTGAGTTGAATGGGAGACTAGACCCATAGCACAATCTGTGTATACAAAAATGCTGCTGTCTCAGTTTTGAACTGAATTCCACCTCTGCTTTTTATGCTCATCTGCTATCTCTAGGAATCTTTTAGTATCTTTTTTTTGATAACAGATAATACTCATTCCAACCATCATTAAGATATGCTTTAATTTGCTTTTTTCTTTTATCCTTTTTTTTTTTTTAATTTGCTTGATAATAATCATATCAGCTGCCTCCAGCACCAGTGATGACATCCTGTATTCAACTGCCACTTTAGNAATTTGCCTGATAATCGTATCAGCTGCCTCCAGCACCAGAGAGGACATCCTGTATTCAACTGCCACTTTAGTGGGGCCCAGAGAAGAAATCCAACTCCATCAGCTCTCTTAACTTCTGTTTAAAATAACTTCTACCCAACTTCTTTTGCTTTAGAAAAGAACCCCAGACACCTGTTTCACTAAAGGCAGACACTATCCATATTAGACACAGTCTGAATTTCAGCACAGACATTTACATCCCTGGCGTACCTCACAACCAAAGCTAAGACATATCATGTCTGCTGTGCTTTAAACACATTCAGATATTTTTTAATGTCCAAAGCTGTGTGAAAAAAGAATGGCTATTCTGCTTCTCAGTCACATCAACCTGCCTATAATCTAATCTGTCAATTAAGGACATGCATAGGAAATGAAGCTGGAATAAATAACATGGGCTGTGATGAGTTTGAGTTATTCAAATTTTGTTGCAATTTATGCAGAGTAATGGAATCACGTAAGTCCTATTAACAAATATTCAAGCAGATGGAGTGATTCATTGCTGTGTTGCTGCTACTTGGATTCTCAGCATCTGCTGCTGCCAGTGACTTTTAGGCTGCATAATAAATGTTATTAAATGCTTATTCTGTCCAAGACCGACACACCTCTAGAAAAAAAAACTATTATATCCTAGTACAATTTAAATCTATCATCTGAGTTATGAATTGAAATCCATTATTTATGAGCAATAATGCATATTTTCTCAACTTTAAAGATAAAAATTATATAACAGTTGAATCAGACATATAATAGCAGATTCCTTAAGCCTTCTCTCCTTCAAAAGGCTTATTGTAAAGTGGTTTGTAATTTAGAATTGTAGTTATTTACAGCAATAGAAAAAATCAATTAAAAAAAATCTATGCTAAAAATCGATTTATTTTGTAGCCACAAGACAAAAATCCGTTTTAAGACAATTGTTTATTTATGCATATGTCAATAATTTCATAAACTTTTTTTTCCTGTTAGATGTGAGTTGGTATAAAAATACTACTCCTTTATTTTCTTCCCTCTTCATTATTGCTATTGAGGTCAGGTTTAGCTGAGAATGAAAAGATAGCCTAATATGCATGCTTTTTTGGACTTGTCTTTGGAACGTCTTAAGCGGAACGTCTTAAGTGGAAGAATAAATAAAGAGAGGGTTTAGAAGAGAGATTCTCAGCAGCATGCATTCATATCTCAATTCTCAATGAAATGGCAAGACAGAGGCTGACAAAATGCAGTGAATACTAAAATGCAGCATATATGCATGTTACATGGATGTACACATATATAAAAAACAGGGTTTTATATAACAGCAGAGTTTTATATAACTATGCCATGCTTCAGTTCACTTGGGAGAGATGAAGACACCACCAGGGACTGATTGATTGTGAGGGTTTATCACTTCAAAGACGATTTGTAAGAAGCAAAAGTCAGTTGTCAAAGCAAGACCTCCACGCAACAATGCTTGAAGTCCCTGAGACATTGCAAACAAGTAGGATTAAGGATGTGCAGCAAAAGAAAGGATATATCATGTCATTACCGATCCCTCTCAGAAAAATGGAAGGCAACTCCAGCTGACCTTGTTTCATAATGACTCATCAATCTTTCAAATGCAATGAAAAGAGTGGTGTCTGAGGGCATTTTAACGTTTCCATTTTTAATTCCTCTAAGCAAGAAGACTTCACAAGTGATTTTTATGATGGTGAGAGGACTGCTTTTCCTGGGGTAATAGCAGTTAGTCATGCAGTGCTTTTGGAAAAAGTCTGACCAGGAGCAGCTGCTATTTTCTCCCATTTTTGTTAAACTACACACGACTAACTCATCTGTTACTTAACCTTAATTATTTCTTAGATGCTCCTTTTTAAATATATTTTTATCACAAAAACAGAAAGTAAAGAATGGTCAAACTCTTATCATAAATAACTTTTTTTTGAGCTAACCATTTTCTTCATCCTATATATCAATAACTTACACTATGCTGGTTCCCCTGGCAGAATGTCACTTCACTTGTCTCTCTACTTCGACTGCAATTCAGTGAAGCTATGTAAGGTACATACTCTGACCAGAATGTCCCAACTAGTTTGGTCACATTCATTTCTCATTACATTTTTTCTTTAAAGATTGGTTCAAATAAAGTTCTATATTATTTGGTTCCTGTTGGACGAGAAAAAAAAAAATAATCCCCAGGCCCTTGGCATTTCCCCAGTTTGGATACATGGGTTAATTCTGTCCTGAAGCAATTTGTTTAATCATCTGAGGGTACAGTATGTGTTGGAGAAAAGGTTACAGATGAATTTGTTTCCACTGAGGTTGCCATTATTGAAATGCACTCGGGCATGCTTTCGTACATGGAGATATACAGGACTTACGTTCTGTTTTCCCACTATGTTATCGAATGGAAGTTCAGGGCTCCAGGAACCTTCGGTAAATGTTGCCCCACTGTTTCTCCTGTCGGAGGAGCTGACAGCCTCTTTCACGATGTCTTCAGGCAAAGTCAACAGACTCTCCTCAGGCTGTTTAATTAAATAAGTCTCGATATTATGCTTTCTCAGGAATTCATTGCGCTCTTTGCCATGCCCTTCTTCAACTTTATAATCCCCATTCAGGCAGTCGAGAGTGGCTTTGGAGATGTGGATTCTCCTGCATAGGTGAAATAAGTAGCAACAAATACTGACTGTGCTCTAGTACATACAGGTAGGAAGGAGGGTTATGGACTCAGCATTATTCTTAACATGATGGATAAAAAGAGGTCTTTCTGCTGTTTGCAATGATTTATATAATGAAATAGTGTATTCAACATATTATTTCTGATTTTCGATTTCTTTAGAAACACAAAATTCATTTGGGGCAAATATTGTTCAGACATGTTCACATCTGTAAGCCTCTATGAATGCACAAAGTATTGTCAGAAGAAAAACACTTTGATATTCATTCCTGATACCTTTACTTAGAGTAACAGTTTAATGAGAGACCTTACTAAGTAAAACTGAGTGAATTAATATTGCCATTTCAGATATAGTTGAAGGAATATATGTTATTTTTTAGAGCAATTTGTGTGAAATCTCTTTAATCTCTTACAGTTACCTGAGGTAGTTTTGACAATTTAGTAGTCTAATTGTACCTGAATTAAGGAATTGTTATATGATCTGTTTCAGAGACAGAGAGGTGCAATTGTAGTCTCTGGTAAGGGCAACTGATGTGTTTGGAAAGCTTTTAAAACATGTAGTAGCAGAAGACATGAAGATCTCATGTGAAAACGTGATAGGGCTGTTGGTATGTTCCTACCAAACCTGGAGTGTTTTGTTATTTGGGGTTTCCCATCCATTGTTATGACTCCTACGAAGTACAGAAAGAAGTTCAAAATAGAGAAAAACAGGCCTTGTTTTGTTACTGATTTCAAGAAATCTTCCATGGGCTATATTTAAGGTAAATTTCAGATATCTCTGAAACATATCTACATAGTTAGCAGAGAAAGTAGTAAGAGCATCAAAAATACAACAAGAGGAGATGGTCATTAAACAGTTAGCTAAGTCAAATAAGTAAATGTGGTGTATCTTTACGATACTTTAAAATTGGCTCATTTTTCAAAGTTTGAAGTCCAGGCAATTTTTCAAAGCCAGGCTTACAATCAAACACCTAATATTCAGAGAGAGCTAAAATTTATAATCATTGCTCAGTGACGTGCAATGAGGCATTTTTCTCAGGTTCACCTGGGGACTTCTGGAACTTAAAGAACACCATTACAAAGTTATGTTACACAAATACTGGTGAAATGCTCCTGTGTGATGTACATGCCTTGCCAGAACTGTCTTCTATACATTGCTGATTGTCTTTAAGCTTTGTGAGATGTCCAGAAGTACCAGAATTTAGCACAAACTGGGTCTGTATGGAGTATTCAATATCAGTATATAAATAAAGACCAAAATTTTGTTTCTTAGCCATTTTTAAACCAGGCTCTTCTTCTCACTGAAGTTAATACAGGTTCATTACAACTTGATTCATCTCAAGACACGTTGTTACGGTATCCACAGATATTAATACTCTCTTGTTGCCAAATGTCAGAAAAATTGTTTCTCAAATAGAAGTGCTCAAATAGAAGAACTTTTGGCCTGGACTTTAAAACCAGACAATATGATATCTCAGAAAGACAAGGCATTTCCTAGGTCAGAATTCTAAACAGGCTAAATTAAGTAAAGTACTAATTTAAAAAGAAAAAAAAAGAAAAAAAAAAACGGAAGAGAAGGAAAATGATACATTAGTTGCCACGGTGACTATCTTTGTGCAGAGTTTCAACCTAATATAATTTCAGAAGATTGCATTATTAAGCCATAAAATATGGATTTTATAATGGAAATGATAACAGCATGAAACGGGCTATTGATGTATTACCTTTAAATGGACCAAACATTCATAAATAGTTGGTAGATGTTGTCTGCTTTCACCTTTACATAGCTTACTTAAAAAGAAGTATAATGTAAAGGCCACATTCTAATTTAATGCAAACACAGTAAACCGTGAACCTGAGCATTGAAGTCAGTAAGTCTATGAGAAAAAAATATCAAGTCAGAATCAGGTCCAAAGCTTTAGTCAATCCTTGTCAATGATACATTTTGGAAAATTAATTATTGGCTAGGTTTTATGCCAATTCAGTAGATTAAAACCTAGGTGCACCAGGAAAAGACTAATAGAAATTTGGAGAAGTATGTCTCTGAAATTATGGAATGAACATTATGGGATCTTATATGGTTTCTTTATCAGGTTATTCCAGACACATTTTTTTTCTCTCAGAAATGCACAATTTTTATTTTTATTTTATTTATTTTTTCCCCAACAGACTAGATACTTTCTGACCATGGCAGTCAGGCTGATTCACCCAGGGGCAGTGGGTCTCTGGCCAATCCTTGCTTTGGTGTCTACGAGATCTTGGTGACAGATGCAAAGCCATCGGAGAGAGTTTGGGATCCCTGTCCTCTGGTGCAGGTCATGGGATGAGGTATTGCCTTCCTGCACCCAGACGTGGTGGAGGGATTATCACAAGGGTTGTTTCACTCCACTGTGTGCTCAAGAAGACCTGTGCCCCATTTCTGCTCATTTTCCTTCTTCACGCAGGAGAAGGACCATTTGTGACATGAGGGCAGCTTTATTGGAGAGGCAGAGAAAAGTAGTGTAGCCTTGGGAATGTGAATGATATCAGCATCGTGGCAGGCAGCGGGATTTAAATGTTGGGGACAGGGACAAGGCAGGAGAGGCTGTAGTGACCTTAAGTGCTCTAGTAAATCTGCTCGGTGCCCCCAGGAAAGTCTGACGTAAATCACTGTTTTGAAGGCCAGAGTGAATTGCTGTCACATACAGGTTTTGCTCTGTTAGCAAACAGATATATAGGAGCGAAAATCGCTCCGCTCCAGTAGACTGCAACTTAGCCAGGCTTTTTATTGACAACAGCAAGGTTGTGTGTACTCAGGATTATTCATTAATAGCTGTATTAGTTGTATGCATTAGTCGTAATAAATTATACTTTATGCAGGAGTGGATGGTGAAACTTAGTTAATCATTTTGCTCATGTTAAAAAAGATACATATGGCCTTTCTTAGTCATGTAAAAATGTATATATTAATCTAAAGCTGGATTATGGGCAATGGTGGAAGGGTTTGCTGTTTGCATATATAAAGCAAATGTCTATAACATTCTGGCAACACGAATGCCTTGACATATTCAGATGAGTGTGTGGGAAGCACAGCTCATGTCTCAGATCTGATGACTTAAAACATCCCTTAATACCCAACATGACAACATCACTTCGTTTTTTTTTTTCTGTATAAAGGTGTTCATGGCTATTGCCTCTACTTTCTATGGCCAGAAGTTGTGTTGCTATATAGGATCATTTTCCATACATATCAGTGCAAGATGGGATTAACAGTGAACAGGGCATTTCTGCAGTCCTCACTGAAGCTTCAACCTTAGAGGCTGTGACTTCCAAACAACAGTGAGAAGGGAGTCATGACAGGCAGGAATAGTATTTTACCCTGCAGGGGAATCTGTCACCTCAGACAAAGAAAAACCCCTTCTCTGGAGATCTTCCAAACCCGCCTGGATGCCACCCTGTGCCACGTGCTCTGGGTGTCCCTGCTGGAGCAGGGAGGGTTGGATTAGATGATCTCTAGAGGTCCCTTCCAACCTCAACCATTCTGTGATTCTGCCTGATTCTGTGATACTTCCACATACAGATGCACTAACATATATGACTCAAAATGTCTATGAAAGCATTAGATTTTTTAAAACAGTGTCTAAAAAGGTTGATCATCAAAATTCCTTGTTATTAGTGTAACATTATATTAAAATATAAATGTTCCCACACTTATTATTATGGATTAAATTGCACTCTCATACCTCACAGCAGCATTTGAATGTAGAAGAACAAACAGATAGTGAAGCCTTGGGAAACTCAGGAATGGATGAGACCTTACTAGGAAATTTGGATCACCTCAGGATATTATATGGGCTCAATACAATCACTGACTACTTTCAGGAAAGTAGTGTCAAAATCTGAACAGCTGTCAAGGAAAAGGAAACCTTGTTGTGTTTTCCAGAAGCTCTGTAAGACGGCCTTGTCCACCTTTTATGACTACATCCTCCCAAATCTTTGCCAATTGCATTAGAGAGAGAAAAAAAAGGCATGTCACAGCTGCTTAAACAATATAAGGAGAAATAATCTGTTGGCAAGGTTAACAGTGTTGTGTGTTGACAATATTTCTGAGTGTGGGAAATATATATTGCCTTACCCAGGAATTCCACCTGACTCCAGTTTGTTTGCGATATCCACATCCCATGACCAGACATCAAACTGCCACTTTCGCAGGCCCAGCACCCCACACAGAACTGATCCTGAATGTATCCCTATTCGCATGTCAATGTCATGCTTTGTCCTTGACCTCACGTATCTGTCAAAAAAAAAAAAAAAGTCAGGCTCATTCATTCATATCTTCAGAAAAAAAGATAGGAAGTAAAATTCAATGCCAATTTGACATGAAAGATCACTTAGCTTGTAAAATAAAGATAGATAACTTTCTAGGTAGCAAAGGACACGTAGTGATAAAATGACTCTAAAAGCTGGGTTATCATTAAGCACTTAATTGCACACATGGTTCAGTGGCACAGATATTATTGCAGTCAGACATACATCGAAAGGTAGGAAGACAAATAAATATACATATTAAAGGAATTGTTGGATGATGTGAGTCCTTTGGCTTGGAATGATAAAAGAACTTTCAACAAAATGACAGAAGTGATTGTCATTAAATCTGCATATTTTAAATTTCTTTTTTGTATAACCTACAATATTTCAAAAATCTTAACTTATTGACTGAAATTTTACAGATAGTTGTTGCACAAAGACTATTTTTGGTAGAATGGAGCAGAATGCTCTTTGGTCCTTCATGACCAAAGCAGTACACTTCTAAAATAAGGTTCTTGCATTCTGTACTATGGTAAAGGTCACTACACAGTCCTGCAGTAAACACACAGAGACATATTTGCTAACAGTTTCAGAGAAGACTTTGTTCCAACACTGTTTTTAATTACTATAAGTCTATCGATTATAAAGAGAATTGGGCTATGTAAAAATAGTATCTTCCTTTCCTTATATAAAGCAACATATGTCATGCACAGCCACAGGCAGATTAGTAGCATCTTAGACCCACAACTGCTTCTTTCTGATCACTGGCACATCACTGTGGGAAACTCACAGCTAAGTTATTTGACCTATATTCCCTGTATATCCACTGGGATGATGAAGAGAGTGTGTTTCCAGCCCTGCCTGACAGCAATTTGCAGTAAAAATACAANAGGGATGATGAAGAGAGCGTGTTTCCAGCCCTGCCTGTCTGACAGCAATTTGCAGTAAAAATACAATACTATTACAGTTAGTGTTCATTAATATTTGAATAGCATGCTCAGGACAGGAAAAACACTTTGTTATTGTTGATCTGCAAACAAGACTCCTATGCACCAACTCTACTGTCATTAAAGTCAATAGCAACACAGCAAGATCACACAAGAGAGCAGACAAAGAATAAACAAACATTTTTCATGATTCCAAAGCTAACTGCTGTTGCCTCAAATGCCTTAGTCCTGACCTTGACAGACCCTCTCCAGAGGAGAAAAGGATAAAGTGTTTACTCCATTCACTACTAACCCCTTTCATGTTGCAAGAGAAACAACAAATCAGCATGTGACAAAAGAGGAAATGAGACGTTTGAAATGGGGAGAAGTCAGTGATATAACAATGTGAAAAATTGAGAACAAGCAATTCATCGTTATTGCCATTTCCTGCATAATCCAAAACCTTGGAGGAAAACAAGCATATGAAATGTCCCAATGCAATTGTTTGCCTACTAAGGGAGATTTGTTCATTATATCAAGAAGCTAACATATTTCAGGTATCTAAAAGAAAGAGATTTACACAAAGTTAATCATAGGCTAATAAAACAGAATAATCTTGGGATTTATCTGTGTTCTGATATTATGAGTTTATGGCTTTCATCTACAAATTTCTTTATTGCTTTGCAATCAAGAGTGCTTGAAATATCAAAATGAAGCACATCATCACCTGGCTCTGCAAGATGAGACTCAAAAACAAACTCTTTGCACTGAAGAAGTGCCTTAAATATTGTGAGAACAATTAAGAGCAGTGATAACACTGCTATTCATGACAGCATAACACGCTGTGAAGAAATTTTGCAGATATACTACAAAAATAACTAAGCTAACAACCTTCATGTCAAGAATATTGTCATACAGCTCCCCACATGAGCATTGCCCCAGTCTACATTTTTCTAATGAGAACTGAGATAATTATTTCTGTTGTTATGTCTTGAAATAAAAAGGTAATTGGATCCAGAGGAGTAAAAAGCTTTTCATTCAAAAAAGCACACAGTAATAGGACCTCAATTTGAATAAAATGGTATAATAAAGTCTCTCTATACATATATATGCATTGCAGCGTCGTCTCTATGTGAAGTATGGGAACTAAAGTGCACAGGACTCATTGACTAGACTATATATTAATGATGGTGCAACTGAGCAGTATTTTGCTGTGCTTCCAGAGGGTTTGCTAAGGGTTACTGGATTTAGGGTTTTCTTGTGCCATAAAAATATTATGACAATCTGTAAAGGCTACTGTGACCTCAACCAACCATAATGGACTTTCTGCCTTTTCCAAAACATCATGTAAGCGCACTGTCTTACAACCCTCTTACATGACACTGGAGCCTTCTATCCCTCTTGCCTCTGCTGTCTTTCCTAATCCCCAGCAACATTTTCCTATGTGTGGCCTAGGTGATATCCAACTCCAGCTCCTCACCCATGGCCACGGGGATTTGTTTGGCTACCTGCCTGCATCCTTTGCCTGAGGGCTGTTTGTTTTTCCTGTCTACTGCCCACGGCAGGGCACCTGCAGGGCCCTATCTTCATTCACGTCCTCCTCTCCTTCGCCCTTCACAGAAATATGCCCGTATGCTGGCAGGTAGGAAGCTAATTGCATGAGGGGACCCAATTGAATCGAGCCAAAGGGAGTCTAAGGTGTGTTTAAACAGACTGTTCAGAATGTGAATGCATGCACAGTAGAGATTTGGTTCTGCTCTTGTGGCTTTTTTACTTATAACACCAGACTAAGAGTAGAGCTGTTCAGGATGCGCTTTGTGGACACATCAGTTTCCACCGGCATTTTTTATAAGCCTTTAAATTTGATAAGAAAGGCATGATGGAGAAGTGAGGCAATTCATTGCTATATCAAAAAAAAAGAACAACACAGAGTTATCCCTTTTCTTTAAAATTTGGAGTGATGTGGCGTGAAATAGAGTTCCGAACTGTGTAGCCAAGGGAACTTCACCTTGGTTATCCCCACAGCCAGATCCAACTCCCTAAGAGCTAAGCTTCCCTGTGCTTCTGAAGGCCTTGTTTGCATACTGCTACAGGGCAAAAGCAATTAAAACTGTGAAACAACAAACACTGGATCATTTTAGTCAATAGGGAGCTCTCATTTACTCAGGAAGGGACAACCTCCTATAAATAATAACCTATTAGATACTGAAACAATGAAGAATATTCACTTTGCATAAGCTCAAACATTCCTCATACTCTAGTTCTTCTGCCTCCAAAATTTATATAAATATAAATGAAACTTCTAGCTAAAAGAATAAAATTAAAAAAACGTATTTGCTTTAACTCTTTTGCAGGCAGATACTTTGACAGGATGCATGCAGAAAACTGCATTATTGATGATCTATAAAGGAGCCCTGTTTATCTCACAAGCTGTCTGATATCTTACCCAGAAAGAGGAAACTGACGGAAGCTATTCATGCCATGCTTCATTTCACCAAAGTCAGTGATAAAAATTTCATTGATTTAATTGGACCTTGATGTTTCCTTCAAGTCAGAATTCTTTGATGAGTGATTGAGTTCTCTGCTACTAATTAGAAACTTCCCTATTTGCATATAAAAATGTGAGCCAGAAGTCAGATATCTGCTTTTAAACATAGTCTGTGCCTGCCAGGAAACCGAATCCCTGGAATTTAGATCTTAACAGGTTCACACTGTGCCACACTGGCTACATATGTATTAATCAGGTTAGCTGTACACGGGTATGGCTATGGTTCGAGACTTTTGAAACAGTCACAGTTATTACTTATTTATTTAATTAATTTTCTTGTCCAACTATCTCACAACCAGCTCCAAATTCAGGAGTTCACATGGGTGAGCACCACCTCCAGTAGGCTGTTTGGATGAGATCCAACTACTTCGTTTTGGAAGTTAAGAAATGTTAACATAAAGGAGTTGGCTAGTCTGTGCCACTTCAGGGATACTGGCATTGTCTGGGACTTTTAAATTTAAGTGAAGATTTACAATCACTGTTATATTCACATATGTGGAATAAGAAAGGAAAATCCATGCTTTCTGCTTAAACTAAGCAAGGGTCATTGCAGGAACTGCTTTGAACAGAAGGTTGGACAAAAAACTCCTGAGATCCCTTCCAATCTGAGCTATCCTATGGCCCTAATGTTCAGCCACATAGAAAACTTTTTAGTTAGTTGAAATGGGCTTGTGGAATTTTCCTACTCAAGTAGGAAAATCTACTCAAGTGCCTTTTCATTCTTACTTGAAACAGTAGTAGGTGAATTGAGGTAAGTGCTCTCTTCAGGGTGATTCTGGGAACAGTGTCATGCTTCCACAGGAAATATCTATTATTTTTAAAAAGCTAGGTAACAGGATGCACTAAACTACTGAATGATTTGAAGAACATGGCTAAGGTACGATGACTCACAGGATATATAATACTTTGTAGATCGACTTTACACAGTGTCGAATTTACAATTAAAGGCAGGTATTATTCCCAGAAGATTGTTTAAAATAGCTTCCGGGTGGATTTGCCTTTGAATTAAATCTGAGTTCCAGGGCAAGCAGCAGCTATTATTTGGAGAAGTTTCATATCAGACTTTTCACTATTATACCAGGCTTGCTCTGAGCTCAAACTGATACTATAGCAACATGGATGGCATTAAGCTACTGCCATATCTGTGCTTTCTGCTGTTTCCCTTTTCTTACATCTGCCTCTGCTCTGAGAGACAGGAAACTGTTATAGCACGAGAGACTTGAATACAAAAAGCTGCAAGGGCTACTGCACAGGTAACTGCTGCTTAATTCTCAGTCTTTTGACAAAGAAAAGGATTCCAATATCTTTCTAGAAGCAGAAATGGACTTTTATGAGTATAAATAATATTATCAGCAGTTCACTTTTTCATTTCAAAACCATGTTATAACAAGCTATTTAAATATATACACTCCTACTCCATATTGCCAGTATTGCTTTGATTGTATTTGTTGACACATTCTAAGAAAAAGGGTCAGAAGGGTGCACGAATCTATTAATCATGACTCAGTTCATTTCCTACATTCACAAAAAAAGAAACGTCATGCTGTCCTGCAGCTCTGCTCTTTTATAGTCAGCGGCTGAAATGGACCCTTACAAGACCTGATATGATTAAGACCCAGTATGAAACCCATTCAATCCATGGCTTGCATCTGAAAAGTGCTGACAGAACCTGTGAAAATCTTGTTAAGCAAGCTTGTATCCTAGCCCCATATAGAATTGAAGGTAAGCAGTAGTCTGTAGTTTCTGATTTTTTGAGAAATATTCTCTTCTGTGAATCAAAGCTCATCCCAGTATAGACTGAGACTTGTTCTATATAAAAAAGAATCTGTGGAAGGGGTCCAGAATTGGATCAATTATTTAATAAGTCTTGGAATATAAAAATAATTCCCAACTGTCTCCTCTAATGAGCAATTATTTATTTATTTATCATTATTTTTTAATGCCCAACAGATCATGCTAAAAAGCGTTTTTTTTTTCCTGGAAAAGGCAAGAAATTTGGCAGGTCAGTCACTGAGATCACTAAAAAATATATATATATTTAAATGAATTGATGTTAATATTAGCAACTAATTGCAGACTTTTAATGAAGACAAGCTGCTATCTTGTTTCTCGAGTTTAGCCTACACTATATGCTGAGACTATTTTTTCTGTCATAATAATTACTCTTTTAGATGGCCTTTTAGTAGGAAAGAATCCAACCATTCAAGACTCTTTAACTTGCCAAATAACTATCTTGGCACAAAGATTTTTTGAAATTCCACCATTTTATACAAATGCTTAGCAAGCTGTTTAAAATGAAGTTGCCTTACCAAGATGAATTATCCTCATCTCATTCTTGACTCTGGCAGACTATGTTCTACAATTTCCATTTTAGAAGTACTTTCTACTCCCCCCATGATCATTATTCTTCACCTCTTTTCACTTTTCTTCCTTCACTTCCACTCCCTTTCATGTTTCCTCTCCTTTCTCCTTTACCTGTCCTTTCTCTGAACTTCTCTTGGTTCCTCTTCTGCACCTTATTAACTACTTCTAACAACCCAAATCCATGTGTTAAAAACCCAAAGGAACAAACACATTAATATTTTGGATTATAGTGTGCATTGGAGTGTATGGAGTACGCACTATAATGTGGAATTTAGAAGCTATTCCGGTTCAGAATTACTTGCATATTCTCTATCTTTCTCTTACGTATTTCAACATCATTTAGGAAGAGATAGTCTTACCAGATCATATATCACGACTGTCCGATCTGAAACTCATGTTTGATATCTGTCTGCCAGCAAATAGATACCCTTATCTGGAAATGTATCATATATTCGATCCATAATCCTAACATCCAGGACTCCAGCACAGCTTTGGACTTTTGCTAACTTGTGCAGTGAAAATGCTGATGATTGTTCTCTTCTTATTCAGCTTCCCCTTTGCTCCTTCACATGCATAAGATGACTGCTCTTTCTATAGATGAGTTCAATGACAGATCTAGTTCCCTCAATATAATCTCTGACTAATTTTACCAATTAGCTTGGGTGAGAATAGTTAAACTGAAACATGATCTAATGACAAAGCATTCCACTATTATCTCATTTGTATCAACTGTCAGTACGGACGGACATTAATACAATACATCTAAATGTGAGAGAGGTTGTGCTGCCTGTGACAACATGTGAGAACCAGCTGAAAGAATGGATGCCTCATGAAGAGCTTGTTCTTGTTAAATTAATTTGTACTTCCATCCACTTCCAGAGAAGCTTGGGGTTCACAAGATGGCGAAAGTGTAGGATTCTCGCTCATTCAGGAGGGTGATGAGGCAAACTTTCTCACCTTGGTTACATACTAGTTTTCCTGGAACCTTCTCATATTTGAAAGTCTTATTTCAACAGTGTTCAGTGGTTAAGGGAGCAAAGTACAAGAAGGTGGAGTGGAATAACTTTTAAAAGCTTTACTTCTCTAAGCTTTGTAACAAGACACAGTGAGGCAAAAAGTGTTATAAAGAAAGTAGTGATCTTGGATTGTTTTGGTGGGTACTGGACAGTTCTTTACAGCTGCAAAGAAAGGGAGCATCGAGACTCAAGTCTGGAGCTCTGGTATATGGGTTTAAGATCAAGCTGTAAAATTTGAATTAAAAACGAATTAACATTTTACTGTATGGATACAAGGCATATTAAAACACTTTTTTGTCCATGCAGATTTAATTTATATACTGTACGATGAGTACACTTCATATTCTTGTTTAATTCCTACTAACTAAGAAGTCAACAAGAAGACTAGAAAGAAAATTCACTAGTGGAAGTCTGAGACAGTAGATTTTGGGGCACCATCTCATCAGAAGTGTTGGTACTGATCCTTGCAAAATAACCAAATACTGTCAGTGGAGAGAACAGGAATCTTAGAGGAATTACAGAGAAAAATCTGGTCCACCTACTTTAAGACTTTCTTTTACATTAAGGGTGTAAGGAACTTAAAAGACGTACAAGCAGCAGGAATTCTAAAAGTGTGTGGATTGTTGTCTACTCTGTGTTTAGATACCTAAATCCCAGTTCAGGCAAAATGATTCAAACTAGGCAATATTTCAGATGAATTCACTATCTCAGAAGAAAGTTTGTTTCAGATGGTATAACCAAGCATACACAAATTATTTGATGTGTATCTCTGAATAATTTTGATAATGTTGATAGTGTTTTTCATCTACATTTTCTCTAATTTATGCTTCCCTTTTACTATGGGGATTCCAGAAGGCAAATATTGATTACTTTCTGTGCAATATTTAGTCTGTGATAATTGAATCCAACCTTCTTAGAGATCATTGTTGCATAACCATTATTCAGTTACATTTTCCATTAATTAATTTTTGTCAGATTCTTTCTCTATTAAGTTCTGGGTTCTGTAGCTCCAGTACACCATAATTCTCTAATGCACATAATGAAACACATGTCTGGAAAAGAAGCAGGCAAAGAGACAAAGCAGCAAAACATCCATGGGAAGAGGAAAATACTCAGGTTAGGAAACATTCTTTGAGGGAAGACAACAGCAGAAGAAAAACTTGGAAAAGCGGAATTTTGCAAAATTAATATCATGAATAAAAAATAAATTTAAAAAAATAACAAAATTTCTCTTGAAGTACTAGATATTGGTCACTGTTCAGGTAGATCATTGGACTAGCTCTACAGATGGACTGCTGAAACCTTGCTATTTTTAATCATGACAGCATCAAAATACAATAATCTATCAATCAGTAACACAGCTACATCATGGGAGCTCATCCCTTAATTAAAACACTTCCACACTTGTGAATTTAATAACCAACTTAATTTAATAAGTAAAATTTGCTCATTTGGCAAATCCTACAGAGCTTATGAGCTTGTCTATACTCCAGTATCCAAGCTAAAGCCTTGCCACAGCTGTCTATTTTGTGTTTTAATGTTGTTTTATTATATTAAAGGGATTATAGGAAGAAAAATCACACTCCTCCTCATCAACCTACTCTTAAGCATGAGACCAGCATAGAGTGAGAACTCTTAAGATCTGTGAAACCTATCGCTCCCAGTGCATGTGTAGCTATTGTGTTACATGCTCTGAAGCAACACAGGTTATTAAAATGCAGTTAGTATCTGTTCCCATGGATTCAGGGCTTTTACATGGATCAAAAAAGTCTTGCATTTTTTTACAGTGGTAATCTGAAAGTTTTTGAACCACTATAGAATTTAGTTATGTTTAGTAACTAAACTATGTTAGTGTGACTAAACTATGCTTAGTTACAGCATACCCAAATAACAAGTTCAGGACATTTAAGAAACGAAACAATATGGAAAAAAAAATACCTGATAGTTTTGATCATGCTGAGTCCCATTTCAACACAACAATGTGCATGGTCTTGGCGAGGTTCTGGGAGCCCGGATACACAGTAGTAACAGTCCCCCAGGATCTTTATCCTAAGACAATGATGTTCCTAAATATAAATATATCAGAGAAGAAAGAAGAGATTTGTAGTTATGGATTCATATTTTAAAAGGAATGTAAAATTGGTTGAAAAAAATTAGAAAGGAAATGCTGATGCCTCCTACTGGATGTTTTCTGCTTGCAATTACTATAATCGATTTATTTTGGTTTTGATATAAAGTACCTTTACCTATCCAGGATAAAACTATAAATCAATTTTTGTGTTACATTTGTCACAGATGTCCTTGCCACTGATGAGAAGGTTAGACTTTCAAAAGGGTTAGTTTGGCCAAGGACTCAGAAATGCCAGCTGAGCAGATGAATAACTCATTGAGTCTTTATTCCTCCAGGACATTTTTCTGCCCTATTTGAAAACTCTGAAAATGAATGAAGAGCCTCTTTCACTGATGATTCCTTCCCACCTAAGTTTCCACTGTCAGACTGAACCATTCCTAACAGATGTAGTAACTGATCAAAGACATCAAAGACTTTGCATGCCAAAGACACCAAACTGGAGAAACCACATTCTTGGTCACCAGAACAGTCAATATATACATAGCATCCAATAGAAACTTCCTTTTCCCTAGAAGCACATGCAGAATTTCATTTCTTATATATATTTATAGTATCCCTATTACTGTATGATTGGATCACTACTTTAGAAGATCTTTTTCCAGTGACAAGATCTATCTTAGCTGCTGAAAATTCTGCATCTCTAAGACAAGCAAGCAAAATATACAAGCCAAACATTAATAGCAAATATGCCCCCAAGGTCTGGCTTGGCACCCACAGGATATCTCCTATCTCCTGTGTCAAGGCATGGCAGCTGGGGCCATGGCAAACTGAGGACACAGCCAAAAGTGTCGGGGGCAAAAGGCATTACAACTTGAGTCAGGGAAGCACTTTCATCATGGAGAATCATCTAAATAATAACTGCAAATTTAGCACTCTGTCAGTGAAGACTCCAGAGACAGAGTGTCAAAACGAAGACCAGGCATTCCTGAGAAGCAGGAGGTTTTCTCAAACTGGTTCATTAGATAAGAGCAAAAGAGACAGAGAACAGGGGTACATTAATCCCAGTGGCATTCCAATCCCATTGGGATTTACTACAGGAGCAAATGTGAATGCCAACTGTGACTCAGGAGTTGAGTAGTGGCTCCAAAGGGACTCCAGGTTGTTACCTAAATTTTGCCAAGGAAGAATACAGCTTTCTAATGAATTTTAGACAAATCTTTTCAGATCCTTACATGGCAAAAGGAAACGAATTGTTTCGTTTGTACCTCAAGCTGCCACAGAAATCAGCTGAAGCCTTAAGTATGCTCTGGGCACAAAGCCATAATAAGCTGATTCACCCTGAAATCTCCTTAAACCATCAAAAGGGGCTGATGTGTGTTAGGAGCCTTGGCCTGGTCTCCACCTGATACCATGGCTGCCTCTGAAGGAAGTGCCTAGTGGTCAAAGTTTGACAAGGAAATTCAAAAGTTAGGTCAGGCTCCTAAAAGGACAAATGCCTCATGTGACTGTCCTTTCTCTTTGTATCCTTCTCTGTTATCCCTCTGCAGACACACAGATGAACACTGGTGATGTTTTGTAGGGTTGTAGATATAATACTTCTCCAGTAACAAACTGGAAGGAGATAAAGGTATTAAAATGACAATTTCTTGTCTTCATTTGCTGTTCTAAGCCATTCAATTGATTTCATATTTCTAGTTGCCATTTACTTTTTCATCTACAAAGCAGTGAGAGCATATAAAATCATATCAGTTTGAATGAAGCACATTCTTTGACTCCTTTTGAACCCACTACAAAATGATTTCAGCTAATAACTTTGTAGTGTAATTAGGAAAAAAAAAAAAAAAAAGGGAGAAACAGTCGATTTCCAGAAAAGAGACAGATGTGTCTGAAGTAGTCTTGCCATTATATATTGGTAATAACTTCAACTTGGGAACATTTTTAGTGTTTTAATTACACTTTCATATGCATATTTTTTATTTGCATGTAGCCTTATTCCAGAAGTACATTTTGTGGGAATCCCTGTTAACTGAGCTTCTAATTCTGCACACCTAAAGAATACAGTCTGCAGCAGAAAAATCTCTGCTGTTTGGATGTTAATGCACCCCTTAAATAGGCTGAAATATTAATTTCATTACAGTTCATTACAGAGAGCTCTGTCATATATCTACATGTCTCCTCATTTGTTAAAAATCAGAACAAGGAAGAATGACCACTCCAAAAAGACCAGTGATTTTAACAAATACGAGAAAGAAGGAGCTATAGGCAATAATGAGACCTGCTAAAGCAGTTTTGTTACATGCAAATATGAGTGTCTGTGGGTGCATTTCTGGGTGTCAGCTGACATCCCTTCAGCTAAAAGCGGTTATATCCTCTTTCTTGTCATGATGTGCCTCTATGAGTGTCGTGATTGCCTCGATGACGATTTGCCAAATAGGCACCTCCCTGAAAGCTCTGTAAGGAATCAGCTATGGAAAGAAGACATCCAGACAGACATGACTAAATGTAGGTGTCCATATGTCAGCTGGCAGTCCAGGCTTCCAGGGAAGTCAACGGAAATCCAGACAGTGCAGTCAGCAAAGCCCACAGCTAACATGGTCTGCTGGTTCAATCCAGTCATCTACAGATAGGGTTGCGATGCATCTGAAACATCATAAGGGACTAAATGATATGACACAAGACTTGGGTCTCTCTGGAGTGGTATAGGAGGTCTCTATTTGCACAGGAAGCTGCGAGGAGCAATTAAATTAATTGTCTGTCTTATTTTTCACAGAATCCCAGAATGGTTGAGGTTGGAAGGGACCTCTAGAGGTCATCTAGTCCAACCCCCTGCTCCAGCAGGGACACCAAGAGCACGTGGCACAGAGTGGCATCCAGGCAGGTTTGGAAGATCTCCAGAGAAGGAGACTCCACAGCCTCTCTGGGCAGCCTGTGCCAGGGCTCTGTCACCCTCACAGGAAAGAAGTTCTTCCTCACATGGAGATGGAACTTCCTGTGTTTCAATTTGTACCCGTTACTCCTTCTCCTATCACTGGTCAGTGTCCTGTCACTGGCCTTTCTCCTGACAGTTGAATCATTCTGAGTGAGACACGAATTGTGTTACAGCATGATTATGTTGTCTTTGTCAGTTTTGCACTTCTCATATTATACTCCTCATTTCCTTTTCCCTAATGAACAGTGGATTGTCTACCATTGCAAATATTTCAGCTAGAAGGATCTAGATAAAATCTGCCAGGAAGGACAGAGGGTTAATGGTCCCTTTTTCAGGGAGGATATCTTGAAATCCCATTTAATAAGTCTTCAGGTTACTCTAAACAGGTAGAGTTTAGACAAGACACTTTTTTTTTCAGGCTGCTTGTATTTGTACTGTTAGTCATTAAGTTGGGATTTATGACTAACATGCCCTTGAAGTAGCTATGGTGTAGTTGTAAATACAAGATTAAATTTTATAAGATCCCACCTACCTTTCAGTGTTAGAAAATGGTACATTTACATTTAAGATTACTTTTCCTCTAGCTGTAGAGCTCAAGCCCACTTCTATGAGTAAATGTTTTAAAGAAGGAAAACTAAAATTGTCACACAGGAATTTTACTGCAGAAGGTATTACACTATCGTGTTAGATTGTTACGCTGTTCTGAGGCTGTTATGATCTTCTGTTTCCTTATTGTATTCCTCTCCTCCTTCCGTCAAGCAATTCCAGAAATTCTCCTTGATATGTTTAGATGATATTATACAGACATTCACATCAATATTAATCAACTTCACACACCCCCACACTCACTGATTAATATCATTTTCTTGAGTATCAGTTAATTTCAAAGCATCTCATAAGTAGAAGGGTTTTTTTCCTCCTTACTTACAGCTTCTCATTTGATACAAACGAAAGATTAAGGGCCCTGATTCTGCCAAAATCAATTGAAATCAGAAGAAATTTTGCTGAGGGATGTTGAACAGGCTCAAAAATGCAGCTATTAACAATAATAATTGTGCATGAAATTAGTGGCAATGGATAAGAAATTTCTTTTCCACAATCCAAATCACCTTAATCCAAAGGAGAAAAAAATGCAACTCTTTCATAAATAATCATGTCATGCATGTAAATGATTTACGTTTAAGCTTATTAAATACACCCTTAGTGACTGGAAAGGAAGTAAATCAAATTGGCATAAAGTAATGCTGGAGAAAGGAGTTTCTCAAATATCAAGTTACTGAAAGACTCAGCGAGAAACCTCATTAATATTTTTTTCTTCCTCAGGCTGAATTTCTAAAGAGAAGAGGAAAGCACAGAGGGATTGCATCCTGTAAATTTCTGCCAATTTTTCCAATCGAACTGTGGTAATCATTTCCCCTATTTTCAAAGGAATTCTGTGTGTTAGAGATCAGTCCATAGAGAAGTCCATATTCACAGTTTTTCTAATTTCAAGATAATAATTTTGAACACCGGATGAGAAATTATTACAGAACAAAAGGACCACGTATAAAAATCTCTTTTTCAAATGTGGTCGGTGTAGGAGGACGTGACTTGGCCTTTTTGTAAAATAGCTCAGTTGCTGAAACACATGCCAAAGGTAGTGCCAAAGATGTAGGAAACCTAGATGAAAGGTATTTCTCAGCATGAAGAGGGCCTAGGCCAAAGCTCTTAGCAGTCTGTTTTGGATGGGCAGGAGAAAGGTCTGTCTGAATTTCTCCCATTATAGTACTGTCATTTTTAATATAGAATTGAGACCTTGGCAAAGGCAATTAGGCAGTAAATCTCTGACCCAATTATTCAGGCAGGTAGGGGGCCTAAATCTGAGTTGTGAATCAAGGAACAGTATTTTTGCAGAGGGCATCAGTCTAAGAGGTCATGTAAGGACTATCTTCCTTCTGAGAATACCCAGTAACTGATGCTTAGGTTTTCTGCAGGCTGGTGGGAACTATGATCTTGGGGTCTCCCATGCTGAGGAAGTAAGTGAACCGTGTTCCTGTGCAAGTCTTCCCATATGTTACCTCAGTCTTCCATCATTTTATATATTGAGGAAGGAAAGCAGGTGTGACTACAGTTGTTAGTCACAAGTACCCTCAACATCCACTACTGTTAATTTAATTATCAGATTGATCCATGGAATGTTTTAGGTTCAGAAATCCCTACTTGAAATAGTCCAGGTGTGTTAGGCACAGTTTCTTTGTACTGTGGCAGCAGTAATTCTGCATGGAAATTAGCACATTCTGTGCATTTTGGGAGTTTCTAGGACTGCAAGATATGTGAAGTGTGAGGTAGAAATTTCTCAAGACTCCAAGGAAGAATTCCAATGCCTAAACTTCATTAAAATATCAATTTGTGATCTTTTTTTTGTCTCATTTTGGATTTAAGTGACTCTTAATTCCTAAATCACTGATGATGTGCTTGAGATTTAACTTCTTTGATCAGTCAGTTTAACCTGAATTTTTCAATAAATGCCTGTATATTGTTCACAGATGATGAATATTTCTAAAAGTGTTCTAATGTAATAGGGTTTTTTTTTTACTATGTAGATTTTTTGATGATTTATTGTGCTCTTTAGCATCGGAAATGCTATAGCATTAGTAAGAACATTTTTAAAGGTGTTGTTTATTCACTGGTATTAGATAATTATCTATGGCCACTGGGAAGGAGGAAAAATATCACAGAATCAAGAACTTCAAAAAAACATCACTTATGTTACTATAAATTTGTAATATGTCTTTATAATTAATTAAATATCGTGTATGTAGACTCATAGCAGGTTATGGGGTAGGTGATGTCCTGCCACACCTCTCGCAGCTGCCTGACTCCATAGCCTGTGAAATGTGTCCTAAGCCGGAAGAGATGAGCCAGGAAACAAGAGAACTTCTAAAGACCCGCATGGTCTAGTTCCTGTTGCCCAGCTAGAAAGAGAGGCGCAATGGGTTCCCAACTCAAATGCCTCTATGTAAACACACGCAACATGGGGAATAAACAAGCTGAACTGGAGATGCGTGTGTGATTGCAAGGCCGTGATTTCACTGCAATTACTGAGACATGGTGGGACAGCTCTCAAGACTGGAGCGTGGCCATGGCTTTAGGCTTTTCAGGAAGGACAGGCCAGGAAGGCGAGGTGGTGGAGTTGCTCTTTATGTGAAAGAGCAACTGGAATGTATGGAGCTCAGAGGGGAGGACAAAGTGCAGGTTGAGAGCCTATGGGCGAGGATGGAAGGGCAGGACAACAGGGGAGACACTGTCGTGGGTGTTTACTACAGACCTCCCGACCAGGGAGAGGAAGTGGATGAGGCCTTCTGTAGGCAACTGCAAGAAGCCTCATGATCCCAGGTCCTGGTCCTTATGGGGGGCTTCAACTGCCCTGATGTTTGCTGGGATAATCACATAGCTGGGAGTAGACAGTCCAGGAGGTTCCTGCAGAACTTTATAGATAACTTCTTGATGCAGGTGGTTGATGAGCCAACAAGGGGAAAGGCACTGCTAGACCTGATACTAACAAACAAAGATGGTCTAGTGGGAAATGTGAAGTTTGGGGGCAGTCTTGGCTGGGAAAGGCACTGCTAGACCTGATACTAACAAACAAAGATGGTCTAGTGGGAAATGTGAAGTTTGGGGGCAGTCTTGGCTGCAGTGACCATGGAATTCACGATCCTGCATGGAGGAAGCTGGACAAGAAGTAGGATTGCAACCCTGGACTTTAAGATAGCTAACTTTGACCTCTTTAGGGAGCTCCGTGGAGGAATCCCCTGGGCCAGAGTCCTAGAAGGAAAGTGGGTCCAGGAGGGTTGGCACCACCAGGAGAGTTCAAGCACCACTTTCTCCAAGCTCAGCATTGATGCATTCCTATAAGAAAGAAATCGGGCAAAGGGGACAGGAGACCTGCATGGATGGGCAAGGAGCTGTTGGGTAAACTCAATGAGAAAAAGAGCACATACGTAATGTGGAAGAAGGGCGAGGGAAGAATACAGGAACATTGTCAGTGAATACAGGCATGCAACAAGGAAGGCCAAGACCCATTTGGAATAAGAGTTAGCGAGAGATGTCAGGGGCAACAGGAAGGGCTTCTATAAATACATCATCAGCAAGAGAAAGACTGGGGAAAATGTTAGTCTGCTGCTGAATGGGAAGGGTGCCTTGGTGACAGAGGATGCAGAGAAAGCAGAATTACTAAATGCCTTCTTTGCCTAAGTCTTTACTGCTAAGGCCAGTCCCCATGTAGTGAGCCTGGAGACAAGAGAGTTAAGCAAGAGAGATGAGGACTTTCCAGTGGTTGAGGAGGATTGGGTTAGGGATTATTTAGGCAAACTGGACATGCATATATCTATGGGTCCAGATGGGATGTACCCAAGCGTGCTGAGGGAACGGGATGGGGTTATTGCTCAGCTGCTCTCCATCATCTTCAAGAGGTCATGGCGAGCAGGGGAAATGCTGGAGGACTGGAAAAAAGCCAACATCACTCCAATCTTCAAAAAGGGCAAGAAAGAGGAACCGGGAAACTACAGGCCGGTCAGCCTCACCTCCCTCCCTGGAAAGGTGATGGAGCAGTTCATCCTAGAGACCATCTCTAGGTATGTCAAGGAAAAGAAGGTGATCAGGAGTAGTTAGCATGGATTCACCAAGGGAAAGTCATTTCTGATGAACTTGATAGCTTTCTACGATGAGGTGACCAGCAGGATGAACAATGGGAGAGCCATCAATGTTGTCTACCTTGACTTAAGCAAGGCTTTCGATGCAGTCTCCCATAACAGCCTCATAGGAAAGCTCCATAAGTGTGGACTGGATGAGTGGACTGTGAAGTGGATTGAGGCCTGGGTGGATGGCAGAGCCCAGAGGGTGGTGATAAATGGGGCCAAGTCTTGTTGGAGGCCTGTGGCCAGTGGTGTCCTGCAAGGGTCAGTACTGAGCCCAGTGCTGTTCAGCTTGTTCGTCAATGACTTGGATGGGGGCACAGAGTGCACCCTCAGCAAGTTTGTAAACGTTACCAAACTGGGTGGAGTGTCCGACACTTCCGAGGGCTGTGCTGCCATTCAGAGAGACCTAGAAAGGAGAGAGAATTGGGCAGAGAGGAAAATAAAGTGCAGGGTCCTGCACCTGGGGAGGAATAACCCCAGACACCAGTACAGATTTGGGGTTGACCTCCTGGAAAGCAGCTCTGCAGAGAGGGATTTGGGAGTCCTGGTTGACAACAGGTTGACCATGAGGCAGCAATATGCTCTTGTGGCCAAGAAAGCCAGTGACGTCCTGGCCTGCATCAGGAGGATGTTGCCAGCAGGTCAAGGGAGGGGATCCTGCCCCTCTGCTCAGCTCTGGTGAGGCCGCCCCTGGAGTATTGGGTGCAGTTCTGGGCTCCCCAGGACAAGAGGGATGTGGAGCTTCTAGAGAGAGTCCAGCGCATAGTTACAAAGATGATTAAGGGACAGGCACATTTGTCATATGAGGAAAGACTAAGCGAGCTAGGCCTGTTTAGTCTGGAGAAAAGAAGGCTGAGAGGAGATGTGATTAACATGTTCAAGTACCTGAGGGGTGATTGTAGGGAGGATGGGGCCAGGCTCTTTTCCATGGTGGCCAGTGGCAGGACGAGGAGTAACGAGTTTAAGTTGAAACACAGGACATTCCACCTCCACGTGAGGAAGAACTTCTTTCCTGTGAGGGTGACAGAGCCCTGGTACAGGCTGCCCAGAGAGGTTGTGGAGTCTCCTTCTCTGGAGATCTTCAAAACCCACCTGAATGCCACCCTGTGCCACGTGCTCTGGGTGTCCCTGCTGGAGCAGGGGGTTGGATTAGATGCGCTCCAGAGGTCCCTTCCAACCTTAAGCATTCTGTGATTCTATAACCCTGATAACTGTACCTCTTGATACAGAACCCAGAACACATGTATTTAGGTATGCATGTATGCATGCATATATATGTATATATATATGCATGGAAAAAATCACGCCTTAATTTACTGTCATATATGTTTAAACGTCTGGTTTTGTTTAGGAACTCTCAAGAGTTTTGAATTTTGTTTAAAGATCATTTCACAATAGAACAAAGTACTGCCAACTCCAGTTTTGAATGTAGCAGGGGATTAGCAAAGCAAGAGTGCTTTTACTGTGGAGACTAAGGAGCCTTCACTGCCCTCCACTTTTTTGTGTTAGGTGTGAGTTGGTGCAGACAACATACTTGGCTTGCATGATGTGTTCCTGACCATGGAATCTGCTGGTTAGACTGATGCTAGCCTGGTGCTTCACTAGTCAGAAGCAAAACCACTATCGGAGAGTCTATTTGCAGTTTGACTGCAATTGTCCAAGACAATTTTAACCATGGTGAAATAGTACTGTATCTCCCTTGAGAAAAATAAACAAACTCATCCATTCTTTAGTAAACGAGCTTGAAGAAAAGCAACTTGCAATTCTCATTACATAAATAATCCTCCCACTAACACCACACTACTGACGCAAAGAGAAAAAAGGCTCATATTAAACTGTGAGTCTTACACCCAACATCTGCAGTTTCCCTGCAGGAATTCCTTCTAAGAGGCAGCAATGTTGTGGATTATGGTATTAAAGCTGATGAAACTGTAAATAGATGAGGTGTCTTACGGGCCACTCAGTGTATTCTTACATGAAACCCAGGGATAATAATCTTTTGTGGGAATATTTCTGTTTCAGCATTAATGCCTCCTTTTGAAGATTAGTCTAAACTCAAATTTAAGCATATCTGTATGTTAGTCAAACAGTGTTTGTGTATGTGTGTTTCAAAATTTAAATCTTGTGGCTTGATCCTATTTTTAGATCTCAGTATTTTGGACTAGTATTCAACTCCTATTGGTACAAAGATTTTAGAGCTGACTCCTCTACTTAGGGTTTTATCTTTTCTTCTTTCTCACACCTGAAACTGAATCTACGTGTAGCCTGAATACATTCCAAAATATGGCAAATAATTTAAGCAATAATATTGGTTGACACTTGGCTTTGCAAAGAAGGCTATGGAAAAAATGCCAAAAATAGCTATTATTTGATCAAAGTAAGATCTTTCTAAGCCTTAAGTAAGTATCTTACCAAATGTCATCTTATTTTCCTTCTTTCCTCAAAATTTCTGCCTAAGGAAAACATTAATATTAATTAAGTTTCTGTTCAGACATTTCAGTAGATGCATATATGTAGAAAATTTTTCAGCTTTTTTTATGTCAATTCATTTGTCCTCCTTTCCAGTTGCCACTTACATCTTTAATAACCATAAATCTTTCACAGATATATTAGTGTAATTCAAAAGAGGGAACTAGCTGTATATAACAAAATGTTACATTTATTTCTTGTAAGAAATATTGGACTGATTTTTATTCAGAGTATTTTGTGCTAATGGTCCAGATATCATGATTTTTATTTTATTTCTAATTCTATGCATTACTCATGCTATAAACTCATTGTAATTTTGGCTAAAGGATTCAAAAAATCTAAGAGCTCTCGTTGAGTCTTCATTGCACAAGGAAAAGGAAGGTTGGATAAGAAAAAGCAGCAACTAAGCCAAATTGCTTTTCTAAGAAATCTGTGAAATAGCATCTTCTTTAATATTATATGATTTATATAAGAAGATGGAGCAGATCAAACAATCCCTTATATAAGATTATACAATACTATTTTTATCTAGAAGTAAATTTAGGAGTAAATAAGGATTTACAAGGATTTTCCTCAAAATCTGAAGAAACTGCCTCAAGCTTTCTGCAACTGACCTCTTTGATTTGATGATAATTCTTTGCAAAACCCAAGATATTGGGTACCAGTGTATATTTTATAGAGTTATGATGACTTCTTTATGTCAAATGGATAAGGAATAAGTTAAGTGATAGATCTCAAATCTGGATGGGAATGTGTAATCCTCATTTAGGGGAATATATATTACTATTTCTAGAACACATGGAGAAAAAAACTCACAATGATCTGGGAGTTTTTTGTGTTTATCAGAGGAAATCTGAAATGTGGCTTGAACAAAGCATACAGGTGCATCCAGGAAAAAAAAAAAAGATAAAAAAACTACAAAAGAGATAATTTGTCTAGCAAAAATTAGGCACAGCAAGATTCCATGGATGCTATTCAAAACCAAAAGAAGCAAATGAGAGGTAATTCATGCTGTATAAACAGTGTGACTGATTAGAGAGTGAAGAGACTCCCAGGATATATGATGATTTTTCCATCTCTTGTCAACTTCAGATGAAGACTGGGCATGTTTCTGAAAGATACACCTTTGCCAGATGTTAAATACGGAGCTTCATACAACATGAACAGTGTGAAGTTAGCTCCATGGAAATCACAGTTTTTTAAAAAAAAAGTGCCCATGGACCAATAAATTTTCATTTTCACTTTATTTTTCCAGAGTCATAAGAAAAGAAGTCAAAATATTTAGGCACTTAGGTTTTAGGTAACCGACCCCTCTGTCAGAAACCAGAACTCTTGAGTGTTGAGTCCTGGTTTCTCATGAAGCACAGAGGGAGAACATAGGCTAGTAGGTACAAGAAAGAACCTACGTCTTGAATCTAGTGATTGGGACATTCACTTGGAAGGTGCCAGGCTGAATGCTGAAGCTCTGCAGACTGAGGAGTTCTGTTATTCCAAATCCACCTAATTTCTGAGTAGGAGCTCTAATTTCTTGATTATACAAACTGGGTTATTGATACTTTAGAATAAAGTGAGTAAATCCTGGGATCCCCCTTGTTAGCATGGTCACTGTTTTTCAAGAAAACTTGTTAGTCTGGGACTGAAGAAGAAAGATATCTGGTTGGATTAAGTAGGAGGTACCACACAGCCACACAGATTATGGAAATTGTGATGTTTTCTGAAAACACAATTTTCAGTATACATAGAATACTAAAAACCAAGCAGAGAAATGCCTTCAAAGTCAGATATCAACTGAGGAAGGACTTTTTGGATTAAAATTTTTGGTAGAAATGTCCTCCTCTCCTTAAGCCTTTTATTTGATCCAATTCTTATATGCTACATATCAAAATACAAATTAAAGTTTGTGGCATGATTTGTAAATGTACAAATATGATCAGTAAGATCATAAAAGGCAAATGTATTCTATCATCAATGCTAGGTAAAATTGAAATCCAAAACAAAATGGTAAATCATAATGTGAAAATGTGCATTCTAAAAATATCCCTGGACATACATACATACTTCTAACTTGTTTTAAAATATATTTCTTCAGTCTGTAGCCGTTTTTGTCAAAACACACAGAGGCAGTCATGATTCTTTTAAACTGTTCAGAAGTCATAACTAATGCAACTTCTTTCATCTTGTTTGCTTTCTAGTGTAGATGAAGTGCAGAGCAGATGTTTTTGCTTGCTTGTTTGCAAGACAAGTACTGTAGATTGACCTTATTGCACTGGGCAATATGGCAGTAAGGTATTATGCTGTACAAGACGTGTTGCTGGTTCAGATAAAATGGTTTGCTCAAAACAGCTTTCAATAATTACTGAAGTCTTATCTTCTTGACTTTAATTTGCAAGCTGAGTGATGACACCATCAGTTTTGCTGATGTCTGTGTAATAAGTGCACATATATCCTACATCCTTTAACTAAAAATGTATAAAGATCGGTGTAGTGTGCACAGGAGTGTAAGGTTTGTGCATGAGAAGCTGTCTTCATAGTTATTACAGAACTAGTTAAATGGTCAATGACATTCTGAATGCAATTCCTCTTTTCCCATAGTTCCCATAGGTTCCTACATGTGGATGGATAAATTATAACTTAAACTCATTAAACATATTGACTATGACCTCAGTGGCTACAGTAATAGACCAGGTAGCTAGGTCTGGTGTAGACCTTAAAATAGATGAAAAGAATGCTATCCTGAACCAGAGAAACATAAAAAGGAAGAAAAGAAAATGCAGTTCTAGAAAGTTTGAATGGATCATGCATTGCTTGTATATCTATGCTTTGTTTCTTTTTCTATTAGGTAGTATTAAAAAAAGCAGCAACTCATCTGCCTAAGATAGTAAATTTCACTATTGTATTCAGTTTATTTCATTATTGAGTTAGAAAGACCCTAGCCTAAATGTTGGTAAAACCTGCTGCTAAACCACTGCGGTGACTGCGATGGCTGACTCCGTATCATTTAAATGAACAGGTCTTTTAACCTTTTACCTTCCATAGTACTTAGAAGACTAGAAGGCAAGTAAAAGAAAGGTATTCTTGGTTTATGTTGTTTTTGTTTTTGTTCTTTAGAGGCATTTTCCAGAAAGTGACAGAATTATAAGTTTCCTTAGAAACGCTACTATCTTTCATGATATTCTTGGCCTAGAATTAGAAAAGCATGAAGTTCTGTTGACTTGCTATGAGGATTCATCATTTTTGATACTGTTAAGGTGATTAAAAGTTCTTCCCCAGAGCTCCTGAATGCAACGTTGACCCTTTGCAAACAAACTGTGCTTAACTCACGTGTGCTAGCCGATCAAATCTGGCAAAGAGCTCGTTCAGCATTCGGACCAGCTCCTGGGCTGACAGAGTTGTAGAGAGGTTGGTAAATCCTTTAACGTCTGCAAAAAGAATGCTAAACAAAAGACAAAAGATATTAATATTGAAGTCTATTTCCTTTTGGTAACTTGTAATGTGATCAGATACAATCCAGTATTGTTGTTACTATGTTCTCTATATTAAAGTTGTGCCTGGCTGAGGGAGGTTTTCAGAAAGAAATGACGGACCTATGAAGGACCATTTTAAGGTCATGCTACCTTAGCTGTTGACCTTCACAGATTCTGGAATACCACATACAACAACTAAGGGGGCCAAATAAATATTGCCAAGCATGAAAAAGTTTTTTTTAAAAAAAGTGTATTTTGCAGTTTCCTATCAAACTATTGGATCAAATTGTTTCATCAAGACAGATACAGCTAAGACTAAATTAGCACTGTTGTGCCCATTTTACCAGTGAGAAGACTGAGACAAGGTGGAATCATCATGCAGAGGGCCTTCAATATCCTTCAGACAGTATCCTTCGCATGCAGCTCTCTATCAGGAGCTGACAGTGTTCCTTGGGAAATAGATTTATAAGTAGCAGTTTTTTACAGTGAGTTTGACTTCACAATTTTATTTTCATGGTGTAATCTTCAGGCCTGACCCAGCTATATAGCCACCACTCAAGATCCAAATCCCAGGAGGAAAGGTTGATTCACAGCAATCTTGCCAAATCCCAGACCCAGGCTTTGGCTAGCTTCCTTGCATCTGATTTTAGTGATGTGCTCATGTACTTAAAATAGGAATAAGTTCCGTCATTATAGAGCGAAGGGAGAGATCTGTCCTCAGAAATTTAACTTTGTAAATTCACATAAACTTCACAAAAGTAAAATATGAGTCATTTCTTGAGTGATTCCTCATTCTTTCTATTGACTTTATAGGAAGTCTAGTGTGACAATACTTTGAAATTAAATGCAACAGATAAAGTGTGTAAACTTATGATAGGATCTTAGTCAAGAAGCTAGTTCCTAAGAGGGTTCTCCAGTATTTCAGCAGCCTCCACCTGTGCAGCTTTGGCTGTTCACTATACCTACAATAAACACATGTGAGCATAGAAAAATATACACACATGCCCTCCTAGCCTGTGGGATGTAAGTTAAGATTGTTATTGCCCGGAACAAAGCAACAAAGCACATACACTGTTTACTTCCATACTTAAAAACAACAAAAAAACTCTTGCTTTGAAAAAATAGCAGCATTCAGAAAGACACGTTTCATTGGCACAGCCTGGAAATAGCCCCAATGAACCTCATTAGCATTAATCAGCTAATGATTGGTGTTATAATCTGAGTTTAAACTAGCTGAAGATATTCATTTGTGTGTTGAACAAATATATCACAATTTGAGATTGCACAATTAGCAGTAGTATAAGCAGTAATAAATACAGTAATGATGAGTTGGACAATAAAAAATGGTTAATGACAATTCAGCCCTTTCTGAGGTACGCAGGCTGGTAATAGTTTTCATGAGCATTACTATGAGGTTAACAACTACGTCAGGATTTTTGTCACTGAGAAAAAGCAAAAGCATTAAGCAAAGAGGAATAAATACTAATAATAGCTCAGATTTTGATTTAAAAAAATCTAGGAAGAATTAACTTCTACATTTTTTTAATAAAAAACTGTGTATTTTAGAGATTCATATCCTGTTATTTTATTTCGTTGTCTATGCAAAATATTCATGAAAACACAAACAAAAACACAGGTTTGTAATCTAGTCCCTGGAAATAAGTACAGGAACAGACCAATATCTGCACTTTAAAGCACATGCTGTGTTCACTCTGCTCCTCTTTCAAGCAAAAAATATGTTTAGACTTTTCATCTCTAACTATAGCGCTTTTCTTTTGAGGTTCAAAGGGAAGAGCCATCTTCTTTTCATTTTGATTCTTCTACAGCAACACTAACTCTTAACTGAGAATGGGAAAAAGTAATGAAAGAAATTTTAATTTATTTCAATGCCAACTTTTTGTAAAGGTCCCTGACACTTTCGACCAGATTTAATAAAAGAATATGTCTGAGCTACTGTAAGGCCACAGAAGAAAAAGAAAATCAATTTTCTCTTTTGTAGAAGTTCAGCATTATATTTATTAAACTGGCACAGGTAAAGTTATTTTGGGGCTTTGTTAAAAGGCAAAGTACATGCTTTCCTGGTAAATCATGCCACATCAAGGATGCTTATTTTCACTTGCTACAGTAATGGCAGTTTAATCATTTGTTTCTGTGATTTGCTTACTTGTGACTTACAGCAAATTGCTGAATTTAGCTTAATAAGTTGATTGTTTGGAACTACAAGACAATCAAATTGATTCTGGAACATGACGGAATGAAAGTTAATAATTTTTGGTGTGAATGTATAGGAAGGGTTTACTACTTGAGCAGCAGCTCACAGGATCACTATTATCTTCCTGCTAACTAATTTTATGGTAGACAAAATTTAGAGGGAAAAAAAAAAAAGAAAATCAAATTAAGAAATATGATAACCTGTAAGAAAGAAAAAATGAAAATGGCTACTAATCACAGCAGATATGTGAGAGATCAAAATATTTTAAAGGATCTTGCAGTCTTTATCTCATTTGTCAAACCACGGTGTCAGTCAGGCCCCCCATCTTCACCAAATAAGGGGAAATAGGGTCACAGCAGAATCTGTGTTTGTCTGCAGGTTGGACTCTCCGTTCTGGGCAATCGTGACATTTTAATGAGAGAGCAAAATGCCCCAATTGAAATAGCTCTTGATATGGCAAAGGCATCAAATATCTGACACATAAAAGAAGTCATCAAAGTACTTCTCTGCTTACGAATTAAATCAAATTACAGGGTAACTGGCTTATTTTTGAATGAATAAAGCAAAATCAAGGAAACTCAACATATGTTTAGCACCATCAGTGACCTTAAGCCTTAAAGAGAGGCTCCTCCACCTACCTGACATTCTCATAGCGATGAATGTAGATCTTGTGAAACTGGTGTTGCAAATGTTCATCTTCGACATTGGTCATGTCGTTTATCATTTCCAGAACGACAAATCGTGGTAAGACAGAGAGCACAAGCCGCTCCTAAAATAAAGATAAATCCTAAGTGTTAGGCCCATTCACATCAGTCTGAATTAGTACTTCACAGAAAAATGCTTCTTGTTGAATTCTGCCATTATAAGAATCCAAGGCAACTATTTAAAATGCAGTTCTCCTCTCTAAAAATTTGAGGTCAGGTCATTTGTAATACTTTGTGTTAGCAACTTGACTGTCCTCAGCATATAGAAACTTTTCCCTCCATTCCCCCACACTTTTTTTCCTCTGTTTTAAATTTACCTGTTGATTACTGAAAAATACATATTAGTTATGATCTCCATTACACATTTTTCATAAACCCTATGTAAGGACATACTATGCCTATATTGACAGATATAGTGCTGAGGAATTTGCAGGTCATCAGCAGAAAGATCAGATCTTCATTGTTGTTATTTATTAAAACTCACAGATTGAGCATTAAATGTTCATAAACTCTATAATTATTAATTAAGCTGGATGTCAAGTAGTAGCAAAAATATGCAGAGGAGCCCAAATTCTTTTCATCTAATGAAGGTTAATGAAAAGAACATAATGGAGAAAAAGTTTGGAGCTATTTTCATAGACTAAAGACAGGGATAATATGGCTTAATGCACAACCAAGAAATACTTTATGGAGAAAGTTTTGTCATGGATCATTTTAGACATAGGGCCAAAATAGTAACCCCAGCGTGATTTGGCAGTGGGGTTACACTAGTTAATAGGAACTAAGCCACCACCTTCAACTAGGTAGCATTCAGTGCATGTTGAACTAAAGTTCATTCAGTGCCTGAAGCATCCGATGGTACTCGCAGACTGATTGTCTTCAGAGCCTGTTCATTCTGCGAGAGTGATCTCCATTTGGATCAATGGGAAATGGAAGAAAGTGTTTGCAAGTTATGAACATGTATGAAGCATTTACTCCTTGCTAATTAAAACACATCAGAAATACACATTTACAAGGTGAGGAAGACAGGTATGAAATGCTGATGTGTCATAAACTGCACAAAAACACCGAGTACTTCTGAGAACCTAAAGAAGAGCGAAAGCATAGGGGAGGATCAGCACAAGCTTGAGCTCATTCTGGAGAGCAGAGTGAGTATAACTTATCTACAGTTCCATTTTCAGTCTGTGTCACACGAACACAACTCTTGTCCTATGCCAGGAGTTGAGAGTCTTTGTTGGAGACTGTCATAAATTACAAACAAAAAGTTAAAGTTTTCAAAAATCCTTGGATAGTTTATAAATCTAGATTTTATTAAAAGATGTAAATCAACTCTTCAGACGCATAGATTTCCAGTACGGTTTATACTCAGGTTGTGTCAGATTCATTTTATAAAACAGATATTTGATTCCTAAGCGTACTTCTGAGTTGTGAAGTGACTTGGGAATCTCTAAGTCTTTTTAACCATCCATAGAATTGAAGTGCTTATTAGATCATTGAACAAATGCGAGTAACCTTCAAAGTTTCTTGAAAATTATACATGTAATCTCAGAAACCATTTATATGTGCTAGTAAAACAAGTTGCCAGGATGATTCATCTGGCTAGAGGCCCACTTCATCAACCCTTTTTTACAGACCTCTCCCAAAACCAGACTGGGGGCTGGACTCTTCTGTTGGTCAATTGGTCACTGCTCTTTTTTTCCAAAGGCTTTGTATGACCTCCCAGTGCCATGATGGATCACATCTGTGCAGCTATACTACAGTAGCTATTAAAGGAGTCTGTGTAAAATACAACCTTCCTTGCCCCTGAAAGAACGAGAGGGTGGGAGCATACGGTGTTCTACGGATGACAGCCTGCTCTTGGCCATTTTCATACTTCTAGGCCCTAATGGACTTTCACTCATTTGTTGCATAGAAATTTATGACAGAGAGCATATTGAAAAAAAGAAAAAAAAAAAGATTTATTAGGATCTTAGCACATGACTCACACACAAACATCAAATCTCCTGAACAAGACGGTTACTGACTGATGATGAGGAACTTTCACTGCAAGAGTCCTAGCAGTAATGACTTAAGCTAGATGGGGAGAGACTTCTCAAACCACTGATTTATTACGTTGTTATAATCCAGCTGGCCGTGGTCCTACCTGAGCATGCAAAAACATGCATAATTTATCACATGACCATTTCTGCAGGAATAGTTTCTATTGAATATTTACAAATGGCTTGTCTGTGCACAGTTCTGCAGGAGGAATAAGCTAGAGGGGAATCTGGATGGGACACTCTACCCAGGATGTTAGTCACAACACTTACATGTATAAATTTGGCAATACACAGAATGATATGCTTCGAGAAGTTTCTAGAAATTGCTAGAACTGTTTGAAATTGTCATTGGGGAGCTTCTGTAACAATATTTAACTGTGGAGGTTCAGTCAATCACCTAATTTTAAGTTTTCTCAGACCAGTCCATTATCTCTTCTGTGTAGGTGACTATCCAGGGATTTGTTTGACCAGCCAGGTGAGGTTTACTGAGGTCTACAGAGTGTGCCCATAGGCACAGGTCTGATAGCTGGATATACCACTGTTATAATTAAAACATAAACTTGATTTTCATACTTACAACTCAAATATCATAGCTCTTGCCACACATGCGGGTGGGTTATATAGTTTTTCAAAGAAGTATTAAGTTCAGGCAAGTGGTGGCATCTTAGGACCATTCCCTGTACTTGAGGAAGGTGTGTGATTGGCTTAAGCTGTCATTTGCAGCTTGTGTACCCATGACCCAGGACTAGCTTGTCTCCTATTTGTTTTAGGTGAGGAAGATGCAAATGAGATGAAATTAATTTAAAAAATGCCATTCAAACTGGCCTTTTTTTACTAGGGACACTGCAGAATATATTCAGCATTACTGCTGTGCTTTTTGTACTCAAGAGGTACAAGCAGTTGTTATAAATTGAAGTGACATAAATATATATAGATAGATGTGTGTGTGTGTGTGCATGTATGTCTATATTACACTCACTAGTGGTATATCTATATACTTTTATTATTACTGTATATGTATACAAGTATATGTGTATATATATATGTATATACATACGTATATATATCATAAAATAAATATGTTGCATTCCAGACTCTGGTGCTATATAAATACAAACAATAGATATATAGAGACAGCTGCAGCCCTAAAAGATCACTTCTCTCTTGGAAGTGATCAAAACTAGATCATTCCTAGACAGATTTCACCTAGTCCCTCTGTCAGTGTCTTATCAGTTTGACAGCTCTGCCAGATTTTCCAAGAATCCCACCCATATCTATTTCTCTGCAAATTAAGCCATTTTTTTTTTTTTCCTTTTGCAAAGTACAGATGGTAACTACTGATTACCTTCCTCCCTGTAACAATATTTCTGTTGGTATCATGTTATACAATACCAAAATCATGGGCTGGATGGAATCAAGAGCAACTATTCCATCTCATATTAGTAAGGGAACAGCAGTTTATTTCCATAAACCATTTTCCCACTTCACTCCACAACTTTTGTGTCTGTCTTCCATCACACTCAAAAAAAGACTCTTTATAGATCTGAGAAATGAGACTGGTTTTGATACCACATGTATAGGTACAAAACAATTTCAGGAATTCAATTTTGGGAAAAAGAAAAAACTTCAAAGAGATAATTGCAAACTCCCTTTACTGAAAATATTCATGTGGAATAAACTAGATGGCTCAGAAAAATGTCATAAATATTTAATGAGAAATAAATGAGTAGCCTAATTTTATAGGTTTAAAAGTTTTAATGTGTTAAGAAATTCTAACAGATTGCAACCCTGTAACACTGACTTACCTAAATTTTTAAATTGTCAGGAAACAGATATTTTATTACTGGTATTACCAAGAAATTCCTAACAGTAATGCAATGTTATCACAAATTTAGTACATAGAAAGTCTTTATTTATAACTTTATTTATGGACAGTTTTGTTCTAATAGTTACATTAATTTATGTATTTCCAGACCAGCTAAACCAATTTGAATTTGTTTTGAGGCCTCTTCTAGTCATTCAGGTGAAAGCATATTCTTCCCACAACTTTTTGGCTATGGATTTTCCTTTGATTTCTATGGCCTTGCCTTAATTTGGGCTGAAGTCTCTAATTTTTATAGCATTCAATAAAAGTCTGTAAAATTCTATTAATTAACATTACAACATTCCCTTCAACATTTTCTATGCACAATTTTTACTCTCTCTATATATTTTAGGTGCAGTTTTTTGTTCTGTTTGTACCTCATTTCTCAGAACTCAGAAGTGTTTTAGGCTCCTAGAAGTCTATACTGGCCACATTTAGGAGAAACTTGAGGATAGAAGACAATTTGGGCTGAGACTAGTATGATCCTCCTTAGCATTGAAATCCTATATCTTAAAAAGGTTTGGTCTTTGGTTCTGAGCTTTCAGGTTCTTCTAGCCCCATAATTCTGTACTGATATTTAGCTCTGGACTGTCTAGCTTTATTTCTGTAGTTGTTTGTCCATTTGGTTGTTTTACATGCTCATGAAACTGTATTCAAAGATAAAACCTGGACCACTTTTGCAAGTACCAGTCCAGCAGCCAAGAGTCCTGGGGTCAGTTCCTTCCTGAACTAAAAGGTTCTTGTGGAAATTTAAACATACTATACACTCTTTATGCTTTCTCCCCCCAAAACTGTTATTGCAACAGCCTGTTATTGGGGTACTTGATATTAGGAGGTTATAACTTAAAGTGATATTATCCAAGTTGGGAAGCATACCCCTTTCTTGAGGAGAAAAGATGCTTAAAGAGAACAAGATAGAGCAAAGTTGTGGCTTGCATGAAGAGGATGGTGGGTGGAATAAGAGTGAAGGACAAGATAATCAAGCAACAGCTGCCTTTAAATAGCAACAGCATTTGATGCTGTAGATGAAATGCAGCAGCAGATGGAACATTGGAGAAAATGAAACCACCCCATCCAGCATTTGTAAGAAGCAATAAAATTTCTAACTTACACCTTTTGCAGTGAAAATCACAAAGAATTCCCACTCTTAGCAGTTTAAATCTGCAGTTAGTAAGCAATTTTCGGCTACAATGAAAACACATTGTGCATAAACACCTTAATTTTTCTAGATGGCGGCCCCAGCTGAGGTGAACTATACATTCACTTCAGAAGACAAAACACATGTTGCTGATAGTTTCTGCTGTAGTGATGTGCATAATGCTCCACTTAGACAAAGCAGTCTTCTCCTGAGCACCTGCCTGCATAAAATGTTAACATGGCAGATGGGAGTACAGGGAGTCTGCCAGGCTGCAATCCACCTATTCTACAAAACTTTACTAAATTTGGACTGCCTTCAGGAATGAGAAAAAACCATAAGAGTACAAGGAAAACTTAAAGGGAGAAGAGATCATTCCAAAGATGTTAAGATAGTTGATACAGTTGGCAGTGAGCAAGCACTGAGTTCATCCTCTATTTTGCTAAAAAAAAAAACATTTTTGACCCTCTCTTTCACCATGTAAGTGATACTTATCTTAGCATGACTCTGTTGTACTGACTTTCTTACACTTTTCCCACCTGGGAATTCTGTTTTCCTCCCCTCTTCTTCTGATGTGTAAAAACTGAATGTGGTGCATCTGACAGCAAGAACTTAAAGAGTCTCCCAGGGTTCTGTTTCCACTCCTTCAAGTCCAGGATTCTGCAGGAGTGCTGGAAAATACAGCAGCTCAAGGGCTTCCTAGAAGGGCACGTTTGGTAAAAACTGCTGATTGAAAGCTGAGATCTTCCAGGAAGAGAAGTATTTTTGACATTTTGTGTCCTTCAGGCTCTTAAGATATTTATTCCATTGCTCAGTATGACTATATAGTAAATCCACCCTCTATATAAATGAGTGTTTCAGAGAGCCATAGGATTACACTGTTTGGTGAGTTCTCTGAAGATACTTTCACAACAGAGCAAATTTTTTTCACTTTAAAAAGAAATACTTTTTTTCCTACCTAATCCTTGTAGGAACACAAATTCAAAAAATAGAGAAAGAAAACAGAAAGACTTGTTATTATTGGACTACTTATTAAATCTGTGATAAAAGCATATAAGAAAATGCCATTTCTTTGTAGACATATGGTAAAAAATGGAGGCTATGCTTCTTTTCATGCCAGTAAAGGCTTATGTTCCTTGTTTAAATTCATTTAAGAATGTATCAAGCAGTGGCTGTAGAACATCTATTTAGAATAAAAGATCGTTCACTTGACACATGTTCACTAAGTCAAAAAAAAATGTGCCTGGCATATTTGATACCTTAACCTTCATGCTACTTATTAAGATAAGTTAAATGTTCTTGGCTACACATAAGATCAGGCAGTGACCCATAAAACAGAGGTTAATTAGTAAGCCTCTATTGCAGGCCTCCTTTATTAGTCCTGAAGCATGTGCAGACCTTTTGTCAGAATGCCAGCTCCAATTGCATACAGAGTCTCTTTTCATAATCTGAATTATGTATGTCATGCTATGGAGGAATATTGCTATAAAAATATGGTAAATTGCATATATATGTCTGTATGTCTATATGTATATCACATATATGAATTTCAGGCAGTCCAAACACTGCTACTGAAATTTTCAATAGACATGAAAATTCCTTCCTTGCTCGGTATCACTCTCAACTGTCCTTTGCTGCCCTAAGCTTCGCTTACACAACACTAGACTAATAAACTAGTGGGGATCCTGAACATGGTCCCTTGGAAAGATCAGGCAGGGAGAGCTGGATTATCGAGTAGATATATTGTTTCTTCTCCTGCAGCTAGACCAGGCCTTTCACACCGCCTTACTTCAATCCTGCAGTACAGAAAGCTCTTCAATTATTCAATAATATCATATAGTATGAAGGTGTCACTGTCCCCTTCATATAAAGGTCCTTGAAACACAACTCACCTTTACACCTTTAACCTAGGTAAATACTATGATTTCCATTTTACAGATTTAGAAACAAGAACTTTGCAATTGTCTGACCATGTTATGCAAAATAGCAGTAACAGATCAGAGAATAGAAAATTACTTTTTTATTATTGTTTTTGGATGGACTTCTGTACCTTCCTGCCTGCATGACTAAAGACTCATCAGATTTCTAGTCAGTGTCTCTTAGGTAGTTGTGAGAGAATTGCTCGAGAAAGGGTCACTTAGAGAAAAATAGAGGCCAACAGAAGTTCTGGGATTGCAGAGGCTTGAGGTGGGAGGCCATTACCACTTCCAGGATGGTTGGTATGTGCAGAATCTACTCCTCCACGATTCCCTTGGCAACACAATCTGCCCTCCTAGCATCTAGAGTAAAGAAGAGTGGAGCAGAACAGAGGCACCATGGCTAAGCTTTGTTGGCTTCCCTAGGAAGGGGATAATCTGAGAGTGTCGGGGATAATCTGGTTGTCTCGTGCAGAGGACAAGTGAACGGAGGGTGGAGCGGAGTGAAGACTTCACGGCCACACTCTGTTGTACTCCCTGCAGAGGTGGCAGCCTGGTGGTACCATGCAGCTGATGAGCTACATTATAGTGTGATGTCTGATACTGGGCCAACACTGGCGGCAGATCAGTCCCTTCTGATAGACTTTGCTCAAACTTCTCCTCATTCTAATCTCATTATAATACCAATACACAACCCCATCCTGCTGAGCACAACTCCTCACTGAACATTCTCTCTAGATTTTAGATTAACTGGGTAGATTTTTTTAAGTCAATGAATAACGAAAATAAATATGACTAGAGTTACTCAAGCTCCACCTAAATGTAAAAGAAAATATATAAAAGGTGAACTAAGGAGGGACATAGTAGGAAGGAAGAATGGAGTGGTAAGAATGGAGGAAGAGGAACTAAGGAAGAAGGAAGAGGAGAGAGGGAAGAGTCTATCGTAACTTCTGGATGAGTCAACAGGCTGAACCCCTTTCCTCCCCTCGGGTCAGGACACTGCCTGAAGAGACTCCTCAAGACTAAGAGCCCTCTCTCATCTTCTGGGTGAGTGATGATTAAGCATTTGTACACTGGGCACAAGCTAAGAACCCCACACTATAGTAGAGACTAATATCCAAAACCTGTTTTCCAAATGTTGCATTTGAATAAATTGTGCTGTTTGTGAACCCGACCACTTGTTTTGAAGGCAACCAACCCTACAGTTAACAGACTGTTGGTGAATCTGATACTGCCAGAGTCGAGCTTATAGTTGATCACACTGTTTGGGAACTTGATTTGCTCCCAGGAAGGTGATCGGACCGATGATCAGCAGACTGTTGGTGAATCCGATGCTTCCAGAGTTGGGCATATAACTAACACAGTATTTGTTATGCCCTATTAAGAGATGAGTCCAGCATCCCCCAGTCCCTTTCACCTTTGAGGATCGACTGGAATGCAAGGGGATTCATCTCTTACCAAATTTGCCGCCTGCAACATACTGCAACAGTGGTATTTTCAGGCAGGAAGGAAAGACACTGGTAAAAAATGTGTTCTGTTGTTTCAGAGAGAGACCTAATAAGACAGTGTTATGAACTCTAGGGTGAAGAAAACTACATTATCTGTCTTTGTGGAAAGCTTGCCAGTTGAGCAATTGGCTAACTGGAGACAGTTCAAAGTTGAGCAGCAGTAATGGCAAGCAATTTGTAAAGGAAGAGAGTTATACTTGTTCAGGAGAAAAATCTCCCTAGAAGAGTAAGAGATAACAACAAAGAGATTTTATAAAAGAGATAGTGATATATTGTACTGTTAGTCATTCACCACATGAAGCCATTCAGCTCTGATCTTTAAGACAGAACAGGCAGATTTTAAAGCAAATAAGTGAAAAAAATCCCAAAACTTTAATCCAAAGAATAATTAAGCAAAAGAAAAAGACCAACTGAAGTCACTAATGATACCAAACTAAAGTTAGAATTTAGGTCTAGGTTCAGATACCTGAATTTTGTTTTGTACAATGCAGCTGTATATAAGCTCCCGCTGTAGCCAGCGAATCTGGAGAGATACTCAACATATCAGACATAAATCTCCGCTTCAGAATCTCTACATCTCTCTCTGGACTCTGTTGCCTGTAATGACCTGATCTTATCTGCCTGTAGTGAGAGTACAGAGATGTAGAGCACATGTAGATCTATTTTAGGGAGTGTTTGAATCTGGAACTGATTCTCACCCTAGATATCTACTGCTTTGGGAAAATTTAGGAACAGTGAAGTAAGTAAGTCCTGCAGTTGTAAAGGGAATTAAGTCCATGAGCTGCACATAGTCTGTTTTACAGCCTCAGGATTGTAATGTTACTCTTTCTCTAGTGCTCACTTCTTGTTTTATGCATCTGCAGTAGCTATTATTTGTTGAACAGCTTCTCTGTGGTCTGTGGACACTGATGTCTGTCTCTTGTACTAAAACCAGAGGGTATTGACTGTGTTTACTACAGCACAAAAGTGGCTGGGCACATTCACAGCAAAGCGGGACAGCTCCCTGATGATTAAATAACCACCTTCGGAATAATGTTTGAGAAGAATCAATTAAACGGTGCACAAAACCTTTGTCTTGTGAATAAAAAATAAACAGGAGACCTTTCAATTAGAGCTGATCAAAGAGAGCAAAATTCTGACAAGGAAAAAAAATATCAATGAGTGATTTGGGACCTGCAGGGTGTTGTCAAGAGACAAACTCCCCAAGATTTGCAGGGTGAAACGCGGGGGTGAAAAAGCCCTCCTTGATTGACTGTTCTTTTCAAGTTTTGTTCTTCCTCTTCCACATGTAGTCCCAAATTGGAAAACATACATATATCTTCAAAGTTTTAGGAGATACTTGTGTGGGAGGAAGTGGCTGGATCAGGGAATGAGAGTTGCTCATGGCTATTCCCAAGACAGTTCTTAAAAAATTGATACTGCCAAAATGTCTAACTGCAACATGCTGCCAAAATGTCTAACTTCACAGAGATTATAAAGAAAACGTTCCACACTTCTTATATTTGATTTTTATGAATCATTTTACCAGAACTTCTAAGCTTGGCTTTTATGAAGTTTATAATTAATATCATGGAAGCTATTTTGTCTTGGGCTCTGAGCTCAATAACATGAGAAAAGGGCTATTCAGAGGAATGTTTAAGCTATTTTGGAGCTTTTTTTTTTTCTTTTTAACATTTAAGGTAAGTAGATAAAAATGGTATTGATTTCCACTGAAAAAGTGATAATGTTCAGAATAGATGCAATTATTGCAGATGCCACTCTGGAAAATGGAAATTAGCATCTTTCATTATGATGAACAGCTCCGAAGAGAAATTCCTTCGTTCTCACTTAATGCACAATAGACAGGCTATTTGCATCGTTCTCTCTTTTGTGGAGACAATAGCAAGTAATTAACAGAATATAGAAGGAACTGCAATAACTTATATGTTGAGATGTGTGAGGTCATGAGTTTGACTATTTCCTTGCTGGGGGAATACGTGATACGAGCCGTATCACCTTTCTGTTGTTTGAATTCAGGCAGCTACCATTCTCCCATATCCTGTCTTTGGCTACATGCTCCATTTAAGCATCTGCCGTTCTCAAAGACAAACAAGGCCAGATAACAGTGGAGGTTTTGGAGAGACTCTTTTTCTTTAGAGTCTCTTTTTCTTTAATTATTGTCTATGAAATACGGCAATTCAGGGTCTCCTCCAAACAGATAACTTGATCTTTATGAGATTTGTGACTTTTCATAATAATGACTAATAACTACTATTAATTAATATAATTTATCATTTATAATAATATTAATGTAGTTTATTATATTATTATTTATTATTAAGAAGTGTTGTAAGGTTTGTTACAATCTGAGAAATAAACAGTTTATCCCACACACTTTTTCTTATAGGAAGAATACTTTCTTCTCATCATTTCATCAGTAATGTGGCCCTGAAGGAGACAGAGGAGCTATGTGTAGCACATGCTGCAGGAAGAACTACAAGGACCTGCTGTTCCTTTCCTTTGGGTGAGAAATGGCTTGCAGATTCAAATACCTAAGCCTCACTGTAAAATTCTGGCAGGCAATGTATTGCCAGGTGTCAAAGAGATGCTTTTCTCATCAGCCAACTGTCTGAGTAAAAATATTACCATCTTAAAGACTGCTTGCCATGAGCTTCCTGAGCACTAGAAGACTGATTCTAGGGCTGCCAGTTTATATTTTCATATCTTCCCACCCTTCATTTTGGCCTCCTGAATGCTTTAGTTCGTCTTGTAGTATGCTGGGACATGGTGGAATGACCCTGTTGAGGGATTTTTTGGCCCAATGCCTGTTATTGCTCTTGTGTTTATCTTTTAACTGAAGAAATGGTTTGCATCCATAAAATATTTGCAAAAATAATTATGAAATTATTAAAAAGGAGAGGAGAGGAGAGGAGAGGAGAAGAGAGGAGAGGAGAGGAGAGGAGAGGAAAGAGATTAATCTTGCATAATAAAACTGACTCCTAGCACTACTTTGTCATTTGAATTCTCTTTTAGCTTAGGTAATAGGACTTTACAAGTCTCAGTTTTAGTGCCTGTATAGGCTACAACTCTTCGTATGTGTCTTTATGGACTACAGGCAATGTTTACACACCGCACAATCATTGGATTCAAATGCTGAATCATTTACTTCCTGAATGATGTTTATATTAGACTGAAAGCTCATTGTGAAATTCAACCATCTAACAAGACAATCAGTGAAAAGGAGGAGTTGTAAAGCAACGTATATTACTATCTTGTTCCTGTCCCTTTGACATGAAAAGTTATGCCTAGAAGCAATGCTGCCCAGAGATGTAATCATAGAATCATAGAATCACAGAATGCTTGTGGTTGGAAGGGACCTCTAGAGGTCATCTAGTCCCTGCACACGCAGGGTCACCTAGAGCATGTGGCACAGGACCACATCCAAGTGGGTCTTGAAGATCTCCAGAGAAGGAGATTCCACAACTTCTCTGGGCAGCCTGTGCCAGGGCTCTGTCACCCTCCATTAAATATAGTTAAGGCAAATTTTGAATTGTATTTTTACTTCCAGATATCATGATTTATTTGTTGATTCTATGTTAGATGATAAGAGAGAAGAGAATTATCTGGAAGAAAAACATTTATGTAGAAATATGAGAAAAAGATCAACTAAAAATCCTATAATGTCTTCTGGCATATTGACCTTCATATACTTAGTAAGTGTAGATAAGAACAACAAAGTCATACCCTAGAAGCAGGAGAAAGACAGAGGATAGAAAAATATACTAGAGATTAATAGCACAAAGGCATAATTTTAAAATAGTAAGTGAGATTTATGGTGAAAAAGGTTAAAAGTAAGGGAAATAAAACAGCTTCTACAAGTCAGTTTTGTTCTGAAAGATCAGAACTGGCTTTTCGGACTTTATGTCTTTAATTCTATGCCTCTGTTTACTTTCATTGTTCTGGAATTGTTTTGACTCTCTGTTGATTCTCTATGTAATTGTTGCTTGCTGTTTATACTCTCTATTTATTTTGATACTCTTTTTTTTTTCATTTTGTTACTTTATTTGCTGTTTCAGACATTATTAGGCAGTTTCAGCAATATGCACATGCCTCAGTAGTACCAGTTATTGCAGCTAATGACATGGAAAGTGGCAGAAAGCCAGCTTGGGTGCCATTTATTCTGCAACTTCATGTGACTAAATCATTGCAGACCAAGGAGATGGAAAAAAAATCTAGTAGGCTATCTATTCAGGTCAAAATAAGGATTCCACCTTTCCAGACTTACAGGACTCAAATCTGAAATAGCACAAGCTGAATAAAACTTCTTCTGTAACATTTCCGAAGGTGGGAGGAAGAATAATGGTCGCTTTCTGAAAATCAGATTGCTTTTATCAGGCTTGTTGAGATAGACACTGAGGCTGTGAGAATAAATTTAATCTACTTAAAAACCTTGATCTTAAATTTATAACTTACCTTAAATTACCTTAGAAATATCATGAGTGGTTTGCCTCTGACTGTCTTAGAATTTATACAGTTCTTGGATAATTAAAAACCATTATCATCTGGTCAACATATTCTCTATTAACTGTGATGTCTAATCAGACTTCTGAAAAAGTCCTCGTGAAGTCATTTCAGGATGATATGGAAAGTTAATTCAAGGAAGCATAACAAGAAAGAAAAATGACCTTAAAATGGTTAAGTACTAGACAGATGAAGGAGCGGTACTAGACAGATGAATTCAGAGCCCTGAGTTCTCTATTGAAGCACAGATGACTTCAGTGAAGACCAAGTGCCAGAAGTGTCGTCACTGTAGGGGACTGAATCAATTTCATTCCCCTTACTCATTTCACCTTGTCCACTTTCTCAGGCAATTAGCAAGGAGAGTTATTCAGAGGCAAGTGTGATAATGCCTTTATTATTATTATTATTGTTGTTGTTNGGAGTTATTCAGAGGCAAGTGTGATAATACCTTTATTATTATTATTATTGTTGTTATTTATTACATACCTCTCCAGCAATGAGCTGAGAACACAGGAGGCCGCCAGATGCTGATCACTGAGCAGTTTGTTGTGTTCACTACTGAATGGCATAGCACTCAGGAAACCCCTTTTAAAGATGACCAAACCACACAGATTTTTAGAAGTCTAGCTGTGTCACTAATGAATCCAGTGTCTGGCTAGTTTTATTGCCAGTGGCATTTAGCAATAGGCATCTGCTAGGGAGGGGAAGCAAAGTTAGTTTTCTCACCAATATCTTCTAGGGAAAGCTCCCATGCTTTAAGATCTGACACTCTCCAGAGTTACTTTTTTCCCTATATAAATTTACAGTTCAGGATCTGAATGACATATCCCTTGCATAGGCTGTAAATCTGCATACTTGCATTTGAGTTCATTTACCAATCTGGATTTACAAAGAGTGTCAGAGAAGACAGGATGCTTTATATCTTGATTTTACCTTATATTTCTACTTGAAAGTAAGATGGGTAGGTTATTTTGGAGGAAAACAAGTATCTGCAAATGCCTAAGACAAAATCAGAAGGAACTGCACCTCAAATCTGACATGTAAAATGTTATTTTTTCTACTGCAAGTGGAGATGAGAAAATGAGCATTTTGAGTCAAGAGGATCTAGAAAATAGATGTACTGTTTCTATGACGTGCTCCCTGACACCCACAAAATTGTAAGTGTATATAAATATTGTACAGTTGCTTCCAAAAGAAGAAACATGACAAGGGCTTTAAGGAATTGACCAACCTTTCAATATAGCTATAGATTGTGAATGCAATACAAACATAAACAACACAATACAGTACAATACAATACAATGTTTGCAGTATTATCCAATCCTTAGGTAGCTGGGTGAAAAGTATACCTTCAGTATAGTCCTCTAAGTACCACAGGAGCAATTTTGGGAACAAATTTCTGCTGGAGTTGTGGTTCTTCAGAAGAGGGCACTACTGTGAGAGAGACTCTCGAGAGCAAGGAACCTTTCTGGCCATGTGACACTCAACCGGCTGAGAAGGCTAAATTGCCTGCCTATGGCATCCAGGAGAGTGGGAGTGTAAAGCTTTTTTCCTGCAATGGAATGATTGCCACAAAATTCATACAACTAAAATTTTCTATAAAGAAAAAAAAACACTTTTCGATAGAAGTCTAAAAGCTTTCTCTAAGGAAAAAATGTGGCTAAAATGCAACCTCTAATCAGAGGCTTAAACAATTTTTTAATTGGCCAGGTTATTTCCTACCCCTTTAAAAAAAATCAATTATTTTTGATTACAATTTTAATTCAGTGAGGACTTGAAAATACTTCTGCCATGAAAGAAAGGTTGTGGGATCTCTAAACCTCAGATTACTCTTTTTTTAAACCAAATCTGAACTTTATCCTCATACCAGTTTAGAGGGATTTTCATATTCTTAGGACCAATATAAAAATGATGTCTTTATAATGGTTAACCTTCTTAAAATGTCCTTTCCAATCCCACCCAATCTGCTATTACTTTAAAGGTTGCAAAGTACTGGTGGTTGATTAAAATCTAGATTTACAAGAGCTTGATAAAACCTATACAGAATGTAAGCTTCTTTAAAAATAAGTGCAGAGTTCAACAGTCTGTAGAGAGCTTCTTAAGTCTCTGGGAAATAGATTGTTGCATGGGAACGTGTGAAAAAATCGTGCGGAAGTAGAAGGGAAGCAAATGGTCAGGCAGAGCAGTTTTCTAATGGAAAAAGAGATTAAGACAAGATTACAGTTGTTCCATAGATAACAGAGAAGAGAGAGTAAATATGCTAGTAACAGATGCTCTTCTTAAGACAAATATATGTCCTTGCCTTATAGAGACTTAGTACCAATATTGGAAAAATACCAAATGTATTCCTAATGAGAAGCAATGCAACTGCCTGCTCTCCTGGGCAAGTGGTCCTCTAGGGATGTTGAGTTCAAATTTATAGCAGAAAACAAATGAAATTACAATCAACATGTTCTAGCATATCAAGTGAGTTTAATGGAATTTACAGATTGCCCTGTGACAAAGATCAGATGGATCAAATGGAAAAGAGGTGGCCAGTAAAACCAGTGGCAGGATGCCCAGGAAGGAACATCTCCCTGCTCAGAGATGCCTCTTCTCATCTGACCACTTAATGAAGAAGGGTTTTTTCTTATTTCCTTGAAAATCTGATCAATCCCAGGATTCTCCCTGTGGATTCTTGTCTTTACTGTGCCTTGTTTAGAAACGTGATGGGAAACTTGGTGGATCAATGATGATGCCATCCTGCATCTTCTTGCCTGAGTAATCCTGGGAGGACAAGAGTCAGTGGTCGTTTCTCTGGCCACTCTCTGTCTAAGATGCTCCTTTTCCCCTGAAATCATCCATAAGGCTTGGGAGGGTGTTGAGAAGGAGAATTATATTCCTATAAGAACTCCCCTCTTGGTGGAATTTGAGAAAATGCCTGCAGAGGGAGGGAATTTGCTTGCTAAAGATTTGAAGGGGGATGTCAAAACTACAGCTAAATATAGACTGGATATTGTGGCTTTTCTTCCTTTTAGAACCAGGTAACTCCACTGAGCCTGCAGTAGGAGAATGGTGATTTAAAACAGAATAATTTTATCTATTCTGCTTTGCAGGGCTAGGAACTGGATGATTTCTTTCCTATGTGAGGTTTAGTACCTCTCCATAGCCTGGCACAGCGGTGGCGGCGCAGCTTGTTGGTGAGCGCTCTGTGCAGAAGGCAGGGAGATTTCTTTTCATGAATGATGCAGTACCAGCTGCTGCTTGTGAGAACAAGCACTTCACCAGGGGATGAATGTAAACATCACATAAATCAGCACTGATTTCACCTGTCATCTCAAACAACTGCTAAGAAGATGCTTATTTCATAAGGTACCATTACATGCTCCAAGTATACCAGAAATAATGCAAATAAAATATTCCAGAAAGAGTTTATGTTATTTTTGGAAGTGTTAGTCTGATGCAAAGGTCATTCATGCTAGTAGGATGCAGTATAACTTTATTTTGCTGGAAATCATGCCCATTTCCCTATTTCTTGATCTGAACTTCATTGTTCTCATTGTGGGTCTAGAAGGACCTTGCAAAAAGAATAAAAGTAATTTTGTTAAGTTGAAGTACTAACCTTCTTACACAACAGTTGTCTTCAGACATGCATAATTTGGTGCATCTGTGGGTAGTGGAATGAGGGATGGAGTGACAAAGTTGTCTGAAGGATTTTTTGATAACTAAGTGGTAATATTTGAAATTTTAACATGAAAATGAAGATGTATTCATTGGGAAAGCAAGTAAGGACAGCAGAGATATATGATTAGTGCAATTCTGAATAAAGACATCATTTCAGTATATTTATTTATGTCATTCATTTGAAAGTTAGTGATGGTATAAAGAAAAATTGAAATGAAATATCATATTATGTAATACAAGTTCCTGTTCTTCATTAAGACAATTAAATGGCATTTTCACAATGAGGCAAATGACATTCCTTATGGTTTTTGGAGGGTTTTTTTTGGAAGTTTTGCAGTAGATAATTAAGAAAGAGAGATACACTTTCCATTTTCATTGCCCAAATACAATGAAAGTTTTTTGTTTGTTTGTTTGTTTGTTTTTTTTTCTGTGTCCTTGCTGTGAAATCATTCTTAAACAAAAGTCTGGGTCTTTGAACTAATTTTTAGCAAAGTACAGCACTGGCTGTAAGCCTCCTTGGAATTAAAGAATACCAAAGCAAAATATTGATCCAAATCTTCAAACAGGTTGTGGAAACTGATGATGCCATTTGAACTACATGGATATATATATGTATATAAAAAAGAATCTCTTTGTCATACTATGTCCTTTGCTTATAGGCTATCACGTGGACTAAACAAAACTAGAGAATATTTTATGTATACCATTTTTGATTGTTTGAAGTAACAATAATTTAGACGCAAGCAAGTATCTGTATTTTGTTAGAAAATATTTGACTTAATGATTTGACCAAAGCTTGTAAACCTTCTGACACATTATCTTAGCTATGCCACCTTCTCTAGCTTGTTTCTGATTGGAGAATGGATCAATGCTGTAAAATCAGATTGACAGTTCTGCAACTGAAGCTGCGACATGGCAAGAAAACATTTTCCTACAGCAAAGTGTCTTTGTCTGTCAGACTGTAAAAGCCCACAGGAGCTTTAGAATAGAACAAGGAACCCTTAAATCCAGAAGTCTTTCCAAGAGGAAGACAACAACATCTCATAAACAAACCATCCCATCTAGCTGTCCAAACTTATGCTTGGAGTGGCACCAAAAAAAGAAATCATCTCCCAAAATAGAGTGGGAAAAGCTATGATTTTGATGGTTTCACCTTCAATTTGTATTGCACTTTACAAAAAGTATAAAGACCACAGAAGGAATGAAACTGCTTTCACTACAAAAATATCAGCTTGTCTATGCAAAACTTTTCAAGAAATGTGAGCGCTATCCCTTTATTTCCAATAGAAAAGTTGTTATGGTAAGTACTGGTAATTTGTATTGCAGAAAACCTGGAAGTACTCATTTGGGAATTCATAAAAAGTTTCTGGAATGCAAACCTGTCTTTATTTATCAGTATATTTTTCAGTGATTTCCTTGTGCAATGTCTGAGTATATCTCCTGCTTGTCTTTAAAACATAGATCATAAAATGCTTGGCTCATAATTGCATGACTTTCCATTATTAGCTCTCTTAAGCATAACACAATACAAGATAATGATAGCAATAATATCTATAGTTATTAGAAGAACAGATTGGTAGAGATTGGGTGTTTTCCTGCAAACATTTATGGAAGAGAATAACACTCTTTTTGCATTGTTAACTCACATATTTTTCTTGCTGTAGGAATTAAATTTAACCTTACTTCTTACTGTAAGTTTACTAGTCTTCTGATTTAAACCTATAAAAGCACAAAATAAGTCAGACTTTATAGGACCTCTCTGGTGCATGTGAATGTTATGTGTATAAGTTCTCTTAATTACTTATATGAAGTGAAATCTCAGTATAGTTACCTATGGAAATCATTACTATTATTGCTGTTTGTGACGTGTGATTCCACTTTCACAGTGTAGGATAGGAACAGAACTTGAGAGATGATAATTTTGCCACTCATTCCTGAAGAAGAGAGCAGTGCTACTGGAAGACACTAAAGCTTAATCTACCCATAAGAAACCTAATGTTTAGACAGCTCATATAAAGAGGAATTTACTGAAACTGATAAGGGTTTAATCCTGATTTTTGAAAAGGTAGTATGCATTACTAGATAGTAGTATAATCTTTACTTTCAACTAAAAATTTAATGTATCATGAAATACATATGTCTTCAGAGTAGAAAAATGTTAGCAGTGCTTGGATTACTGCCTGAGGAGGCTGATTCAGTGAGCATAGTCAAGCTGCTCAAAAGAAGCAGCCATCCAAAATATGACATTGTCAGTCATCTTAAAAAAGATATGTTTAGAAATTGCTTAAATGAACATTGCTTCACAAGTGAAGGGGCGGAACAGAAGGGAAATAATCTCCATTCCTCAAGATATTCCAATATCACATTTTTTTGCTATTATTATTGTCCAAATCAGAATGAAAAGATGAGTGAAATGAAAAGCTTTTGACAGCACTAATACCCTGCAAGGTGCAGGTTCAAGGCAAAATATAGAGCTCCACACTAGGTGATTAAAAATGAAATATTTCAGATTCCTACTTGACACCAATCTGGGAAACTAAAAACATGAATAAATAAGGAAACAGTCTAAAAGAGAGCATTCTGTCTTCATTTTCTAATGGGAAATAAGATTTCAGCAAAATTGAATTTCTCCCCTTTAAGCCCCTAAACTCTCTTTGTAGAAACTTTATTTTCCAAATGAAAATAAAATAATTTTGATAATAGAAAATCCTCAGAATTGTCTAGAATAGGGGCGTCTTCTCTTGGTGTTTTATGTTGATCGTTACAAAGCATTCCAGAAAGCAATAATCCAAGTAGAACTTCACATAATTCTAAATCAAATAAATAAATAAACCAATAAATAACAAGTCTATACAAACACATGGAAGAGAAACCTAAAACACACATATAAATCCATACAAATGTGATCCTACAATGTGTTCCTACAAGAAAACAGAAGATACTAGAGAGCATCCACTTTTTCTCCAAAGTCTCCCCCACTGGCAATGGTTGAAGATAAGTTCTGGCCTAGATAACCGGAACTATTCAGCACAGTTGTTTCCTCAGGTGTTCTGTAAAGCCTAGAACATGACATCTTGCATCTGTCTGCAACTGCATGGCTTTCCAGAAGTGAGGAGACACAGAGGAGAAGCAATGCATCTGCACATACAGCCCAAGAAAATAAACCACCAGTTTTGTCTGTGAATGCAATAGCAGCGTAACATACATATGGGCTGTGTTTTGATTGCAGTGTAGCTTTTAGTATAGCAAAGGAGAACATTGTCCTGATTTATTCTTTAGTGGCAATGCAAAATGTATGTGACGTGTTAAATCTCAGTTCAGCTGCCTCGGTGCTGTTAGGTAATAAGTTTTCTCTTTTCATGACTTTTAGTTCTGTGTTGGAAAAGATGATGCACACAGCAGCAGCCATACAAGCTCAGATCAAATGTCCACCTAGATCAGCTTACTATTTCTGACAGTGCCCAAAAGGAGATATAGGGAAGAGTTTATCAACAGAGAAAGCAAGGAATGATACATCTCCACAGCATCCTCATAGCTCCAAAATTCATCCCTCAAGACAGAGGAAACGTTTTAGAATTTTATCTGCCTAGACAGAGTTATCTGCCATTAGCTTCCTTATTTTTCACCTGAATTTTAGCATGAAACAAAGCATTCCACATTTTAACCACACTGGGCAAAGAACAAATTTCTAAAAAGACTGCCAACTACTAGCTTCATTTGATATCTCCCTTCTCTTGTAGAGGAAAAGACAATGAATAGGCATAATCCATCCATCCTTTCTCCCAGTGAAAACCTCGGATGTCATATCAGATCAATACACAACAGAAAAATAGTGGTATGCAGCTCCCTTAACCTTGTACAAATCAGGCGACATCGCATCAGAGACAGGGAGGTTACAAATGAGCAGGCACTCTGCTCTTGGCAAATTATCCGTTTGAGTTAACACAAAAATAGCAGTGTTTCTCCTGGTACCTGTCGCTGGTTTTCTGTCTCCAGCCTCAGTCTGGCTTCCACACATCTCCTTGTCTCCAGGAAGGCTTGGCGTTGTGCTCGGTCTGATAGGTAGCTAATGAAGATTCCTGCAGTGTTCATACACATAAATAACACGGCCTGGGCTGCTATCTGCAAAGAACAACAAATAGGATTTGATCAGACAACGGAGGCCATTATATCTGCCTGAAAAATAAGATCTAAGAGAAGCAATGAGCGCTCTGCAGCCGTGCCGACTGTGAAACCAAGCAGTTAAGAAAGTTTTTTAAAAAGGAATCTCTTGGATCTTAATTAAAGGCATAAAACACACAAAATTCTCTCTTCCTTGAGGAAGAAATATGCAGTATTGGGGGGCATTAAACTCTAGCTGAACTACAAATGATGTTTCCAAGAACTGACTCACAAGGCTCTAGTCAGGAATGATTACAAACTTAATTAGCAATTTGTTTTTGTCTCTTCTGTAAAATGCAACTTTTCGTTCTGTTTTGCAACTTTGAAAACAAAGCCATATTAAGGAAAACAAAGAGTGTCAATTAGCTAAAAATTAGTATCAGTGATAATAGTTATTCTGTTGTTATTGACCAAATTAAACAAAATCATTTTCAGCTGATGTCAAAACACCAACTCCCATAATCTGAATCCTGAACTGTTCAGAGGAGGAGCTGAAAGGTTTTGTTTGTGCAAACTGACCTCTTCACTGATGCCTGTGTAAGGACTGGAAGACGCAGTCTCTTTTCCTTACAGAAGATACTCCACAGTTTTTCCTTTTGACATAAACTTAAAAGAGATAAAGAGACACAGATCTGTGGTCCGTGTAGATTCCAGTGGATTATTTGTCTTTGATAAACACCTCTTTGTGCTTTGTTTGCTTGTGAGGTAGAGCACACAAACACTACTGAAGTGAGGACTGTTTGGAAAACAAAGTGGGAAATGTGTAATGTTTGAGTGAACCCTCGACAGAGCACCGATCTGCAGCCTCAGCACCTTCATCCAGCCCCCTCCAATTTCTGCTAGTAGTTATGAGTTCAGATGAGCTCGTCTCATTTCTAGCATCAGCCAGTGTTTTGGGAAGGGGAAGAGTGGAAATGAAGTCCCAAAATCCTTAAATTCCTCAAATACAACATCCTGGCCATGTTAGGAAAGTCCAGTTCTCCCTCATTTGAGATCCTATCTCTGACAGTGGCCGACAAGAACGATTAGGTCAAAGTACAAAAATAAGGCACGAGGAAGAAGTACAAGATTAAAGCAAGTTTCAATGATATTTTGTCAAAACAGTTTTGTAGACTCCAGCAAATTGAGGGTGAGAGACATCATGGGAAATATTTTTTGTAATGATATTTGATAAAAAATCTCCCAAACATGAAAGTTTTACTTATTCTAGTAGAAGAGAGGAAACCTTTAGCAAAATTCCTGAATCATGTTGAGATGTTGTGCCTGAGATCTGCAGGTCTCATTTTTCCCATTCATGGTTGGTTACAAAAATGAAATCTGATACCAAACAAAAGGCATTTGGAAGAGCCTTCAGCTTTAACTGTTCCTGTATTTCTGAATTTGGAGCATGGTTTCGTGATGGCAGAGGGATTTCAGGTACAGTTTATAAGCCATGATTAAATAAGAATGTACATCCTAACTCTAATGAAAGATCTATCATCTAACTTATGCTAGTAAGAGACTTTTAGGCAAAACTTGTGAGAAGTAGAGCATGATTACAATGGTCTTGCTTCAGTACATCTTCTGAGCTTCCAGGATCCTGTGGTTTACAACACCTCTGATCTGGAAGTGGTATATTCTATCTGTTTAACAACCCCTAGTAGACCTAGTATATGCATTCTTTTTCCTGACACCTTTTTGAAGTTAATTACACCTTTGGTCCTATTTCATTCAATGACAGAGATTTCTGTTATTGCATTAGGCACTTTGTGATAACAATATTTCCTTTTGTTTGCTTTAAATCACTGCCTTGTCATATCTTTGAGTGTCCCCTCATGCTTATAATAGGAGAACTGGTGACTAATCATTCCCCATTCATCTTCCTCCTAGCACTCATCATTTTACTGATTTATAGAATATCCCCCCTTAGCCTTTTCTTTGTGAAATGGAAGAGCTGTGAATTATTTAGTCTCACTGTGTTTGGGCATCCCTCTATCTCTCTGTTCATTGTTTCTTTCCTTCTTGCTTTCTTCCCTTCTCTCTTGCTCTATTCTACTGGAAACTGAGCACCCCAGACAAGCCTCCTTTCATGTTTGTTCCACAGTAAAATAGAGAATGCAGTTAAGTACTCCATGACATTAACAGGCTACCAATAGATATATGATGAGATAACACACGAAAAATACAGTTCAAAATTATGCCGTGCAGTAGGACAGCTGAAATCAGCAGTGGATGAATGGAGAAATCAACATTAACCCAGAAGCAGTAGCACAGTACTCTTGTCTGCTTGCAAATTCAGCTGAAGTTCCAGTTTATGCCTTTCTCTTCTCTGAACTAGTGCCACTCCCTTCAGAAAATCTCCTTAAAGCAGTGCAGGAGAATTTGGCCTTCTATTAGATTTCATGAGTGCATAATTCAGTTTAGATGAAGGGCATTATGGAAAATTTGTACAGGTAAAATAACACTTTACTCAGCTGAAGGCAGAATTTGCTTTCCTTGAACATAGTCTGTTTTAAGCCAATACTGGAAGAGTTAAGTGCTGTGCCTGGCAAAGATATTAATTGGTGGTTCTTTTTAATTAAACAAACAAAGAAGACACAGAAGACTTGAATCCCTTTTTTTGCCAGTCCTTCTTCCTACTGTGACCAGTTCCAGAAATCTTGTTGGATTTTGTACTGCGTATCAGGACCACAAGCCAAGAGAGACTGTGATTTCATGAGCTGTGAGCAGTTTCATATCTTTTTGACTGACCTGAAGATAATCAGTGCTCATACAGCAGAACAGCTGAAGTATAGGTTGGAAAAAAACAAAGAATATCTTTTCACAGCATTTATGAGCCCTTTAGTCTATTTGTACCTTGCACATCACTGAACTAGGCAGCAAGTGATCTTGAAAAACTATGAATGATTTATTTTGATGTCAAAAGGGACTCCAGAGAGGTTTTTTCCTTGCATTTTGTAAAAATGCAAAAACAAGGCACCCATCGCCAGGCTGCTGATGGGTTCTGTAGGACCAGCACCATCCCTCCTGAGCCAAGCTATAAATAGCTATTTAAAATGTTACCCCAAATTTCTGCTTCTCTCATGTTTCTCATAGGAGGGGATTAAAAGCTTAGTTTACAGAGAAATCACCTGTCAAATCAAATTTACATTTATAAAGTGTCCTTGCTGAAAGCACCTTGGGGCACTTTGCAAAGGCAACACAAAAAACAAAGGCAATACAAGGAGAGGAAGCGGGTCAGACAAGAAAGATAAGTTTATATTCAACAGTACACATGGATTCAAATCTTTCTTTTGTCTCCCTTTTGGTCTGTCATATACTCTATCAAAAGCACTTTGCCAAGGCAGTTAAAACACAGGATAACCTTTTGAGTAGATTTGGAAATCTCTAGATCTCAGACAAAAAAAATAGAAAATAAAAGGCACTGGACACAGCTGGCAAGAAAGAAGTATTAATCAAAACAGGAACTGTATGGCAGAGTAAGAGACCAGGGAAAGGAGAATTTATCAGAAAGCTAGTGAAGTATCTCAAAAAGTGTGTACGTGGTAGGTGAATCACAGCCACGGAGAGATGATCAAGACACAATAGAATGTATTTCAGGAAACAGGAAATTCAGTAGGATAATGGTGACAGAGTTTGAGTTCTTGAGAGCAGAACTGGACTAAACGTAACAACACTAATTTGTAGGCATTTCTTCAATTAAAAAACCCACTAAATGTAGTTTGACTTGATTGGGAGTTTATGCAGAGTCCTGTGAGTATATGAAAAGCTGAAAGTGAGGTGGATACCCATTTGCAATTGCCAAAAGTTTTGAAATTTCAAAAATTTTAACTGTGTTTTCATTCTACTACATTTCTTCTTTGAAAAGATGCAGTTGCCCAAACAGGGAATAAAATCCATAAGGACAACTGTACAGTCCTCCATTTCAGAGATTTCTGAGACCTTCCAGCCATAGGAGTGTACAGTGGTTGCTTGATTTCCTCCATAGTTCAAGGAATAGTATTAATGGACACATGGAAATATTCCACAGATCCAACCGATGGGAGGGGTGGTTTTCAGGTGTTTGCTAAATCTCAACAAGGCTGATTGCCACAAACCATCTTCATCAAGAGTAGTTCAGCCAGCTGTAGCATATATTCATTGGGAAAGCACAGTACAGAAGGAAAAGACAAAGGAGCTTCTGTATTACTATCACCCCCCCAAAACAAACAATCATACAAACAAACTCTGAAACTAAAAGAAATCTGAAAAATAAAGAAAATATTTGCAGTATAATTTCCAGTCAGAATTTCTCAAGGCAGATCAATACTACCGTACAGGAATTTCATTAATTTCTGAAAGGAGCCCTTGGGAAATTGTTTCATTCTTTTCCTATCTTGCTTTCTAATTTGGAGTAGGCTTCAACAATGGATTAAAGTAGCTTTTGGTTGTTTTGAGAAAAATGGAGAAGTAAAGCTGTTGTGCTTCTTTAAGAGTGTTTTCAGTATGTGCCACATAAAGAAATGGTTGCTATGGTAATTATTATTGGTTAATTAGGTTTGGAGAAGCATTTTGATTCATCATTAGTTGTTTAACTAAAAATAGCAGCTTGCCACAAGGTTGTTTTCTGTAATTAAAATGCCTCAGAAACCTCTGTACCCTCTCTCCTTTCACTATCCCCTTAGTTAAGTTATTCTGGGGGAAAATATCCTAGCCTCTTATCAAAAGACTATAAGAACAGCAGGCATGATGTGCAGATTGACTGAGAAGTGTGGGATCCGAGACCAAAATGCTGTGCTTTGTATAGAAGAGGAACATCTGGCCGTGCAGACGCCACCACTCACTCCTACTGCTGGGAGGTGGCCAGCCGCTCCGTCCAGCTGAGCCCATGATTTTATGAATCAAAGCACTTGGCAGCAAAACTCGAAGGTACCTGCATGTCTGTGCTGCCTCTTGCCCACCTTCATCTCACCGCACAGCTTCCTCTTTGGTGTGCCAGATCAATTATTTGTGGGACCATACTGTGAGCTGTATCAGGGAACTTGGCCAACTTAAAAAAGCAAACATTTGGTGTTGGCAGTGATTTTCCCATCTCGAGCAGCCACCTGATTGAGCTCACAGCACAGGCTGCGCAGGGAGAGGAAGCACGTGAACGTGCAGAAGTTGGCATGGCAGCCGACTCATTAACCCTGAATTGCTGCTGCCTTATCATTAAACCACCTTGTAAGCTGTTTTCTAACGCCTCAAGTTCATCCAGTTTCAATTCTCCTGCTAAATGCCGCAAGCCTTTATTTAGCTAATTTGTTAGTTAGTTATGGTTTTTTGTTTGTTTGTTCTAAATTATTGGTACTTCTGTGTCAGGTTTTAACAGAGATTAGCCTGTTCCAGAAAGGTGCCCAAACTCTCAGGACTTTCCAGAAAGCTTGCATGTCCTTGACTCTGTACACTCTATATTCTCTATACAGTGCATAAGTATAGCAGATGTTCTGCAGCTATTCCTAGCTGAAGCGAGTGCCAGTTCTTTTATCTGATGCTAATAGATATAGTTTACTGAAAGGTAGGATAATAACTCACACCCAAGAAGACAGACATAGTGAAAGGGATGTTGTTTATTCATGACAAGTCTAGTAAAGCACACAATGTGGTGCTTGAGGCAACTCTTTTTTTCCTCACCCACTAAATGTGAAAACAAATATTTTTGTAAAAAATGCAAAGTCTTACTCCTTGCATTAAATCACAAATTAATGGAGTTCTTGAATTTAGAATGGAGTCTTTCAATGTTCAGCCATCCAGGGCTCCCACTGGGACATGGTCAGGTTCCAGAGTAAATTCAGACCTTATTTAGACCTCCAGGACAGTTGAGCTCCTCCAAGGCTGGTGTTGTGCCTTTAGAGCAGGTACTGGAGGACTTCGATGGGTGCTTAGGGCATAGTCTGACCCTGAATGTGCATAAAATCTATAGCCTGTAGTGCAAGATACATTGTCTATCAAAATGCAGGATGTACCTCATTAGATAACTAACAATGAGAATATCTGGTCTCAGAAATGCTTTTCTTCATGTTTTTGCAGAATAGTTTAACTTAGCTATTGCTGCTGCATTCCTAATTGCTTAGAAAATGAAGACTTTTTTTCCATATGAGCAGGGATACACCTGCATAAAATCAGTTGTTCTAGTTCTAGCCAGAATTCAGAAATATGTCTTTAATATTCAGAATATGAGGTTTGTTTTGCTGTTAGAAAAAGAGCTATTTCCTTTTTACGTTCCCTCTCAGTGAATCTATTAGAAATGCAGAAAATTAAGTGTCTGAGTAAATTGTTCATAGGTAACCCAAAGCATACAATTTGTCAGATCAGCTTTCAATTATGGCAGGAGTTCTGCAACAAAATGTAATAGAAAAAGGTTTTCAGGAAAAGTTTACTATATCAGACATAGGAACTGACATAACTTGAGTGATGCACAGAAGCAGGTGAACAAATACTTAACCCTGATAATGTCATTAAACAGCTCTAAATGACAAATCATTTTGAGCACGTGACATTTAACTCCTTTAGAGTCAATGTAACATTTAGGATTCAGGCATAAAATTCAGAACATATATATACATATATATAAATATGAGATATATATTACATATATGTTTCAGTCAAGGATTGTTGATAGCATTCTCTTGGTGCTTTTCTTTTTATAGATTTTAAAGTGACTAGACATCAAGGACTTTCTGGGACAGTGACACTCTCAGGATCGTAGCCCATGCACCCAGGTGAATAAACAGAGATAGGAAAAGATTCTTCATTTTTAGGAACTGCTCTCTGTGTCTGAAGAATATTTAAGTCTACTGGACCCTTATCCTGAAACTGCTCCTCAGTCAGTTTACACAAAGGATGCTATCATGGATACCAGAAATCTTCCTATTTTGAATAAAATTCTCTTCTGAGGAGAACGGCGTCCCCTATTCACTGTTCTCTATGTACTGGATATGTACCATCCCCTTCTACTCTGAGACTATTATATGCAAGGAAATTCCAAGGAGAAGTCTAAAACTAAACCTTCCAATATCATCATTTTCTTCCTAAAACTTCACTTCTTTTTGTATATTTAAGTAAACTTAAAAGGCTCATAGGAATCTCTCCTTTTTTTTCTTTTTTTTTTCTTTTTTTCTAAATATGCTTATGCGTAACTTTGAAACCACTATACATTTGGTCAGATTTACTTTTAGTTATCTGTGATTTGTACCCGGGGTAGATCATGTGACTGCCTCCACCGAACAGCAAAAAGACAAGGCCCAGCACAAATTTCTGCCCAGAGGAGAAGCACGCAGGAAAGAGCCGCTGGTAACCACGATAGTTCAGGAGACCGCCGAAGTAGGGTATTTTCTTGCTCCCTGCTTGAGAGGGGCAGGAAAAGCTCCTGTGGAGTTCTGCTTTCTGCGCTTCCACATTTCAAACTTATGGGAATCAAGCTGTCTGATGCTGAAAAATCCGCTATATATTTTACACAGAAGTTGACCTGCCTTCCAAGCTTCACAATTACTGTTCAAGACAAATGCCAAGGGAATTCCATTTAATAGAAGTCACCTTCCATTTGAAGCCTCTTGAGAAAATAATTACACTTAATAGAAGTTGCAGAATCTAAGCAATGATTTATGGCAAATTAATCTGATATTGGGAAGAGTGCTCACAATATCCTAGATATTAGGAATGAAAAGTCCTTCCAGCATTGGTGGACCAAGCTTACCAAATATAGCTTTTTCCCCTTCTTGCATTAAACATAGATATCTAAACTGTAAATATATTTCCTTCACTCCTGAGGTATCAATATCAGACCAGGCACTGGACTCTATAGCTATTTTTTTGCTGATAAGCTCCAGCAGACACCCAGTCTGGGAATGCCTGAGAACACCACTGAGCAGGAGGGTCAGTCTGGACAGCTTAAATCTAGCCTTCTGAATTGAAAATCACTTCTGGAAATTTTCTAAAAATTATTTCAATTGTTTTGTCTAAGTAAAGGCAAGATAACTAAGGCAGAAGAGCTTCTAGTACTTCTCTTAATAGATTATACAACTCATTAGGAGGAATGGTGGAGAATATTTTATTAAAGCTGCTTTGCAGCATTGGGAAGAGCTTAACTACATTTTAAGGAAAACAGAATTAGGCAGTCTATATTTCCACTAGCTGCGCTCGTGGTGAATGTTCTGCACAGCTGTTTTTGCTGCTCTAGATAATGGCTCTTATCCGAAACGGGATGTCAAAACTGAGTGCGGGATAATTATGTTTGTGTGGCTGACAGCCATTCATCTTCTCTGACACACTTTGTTGCTGTCTTCCTCTGATCAAATGTATGTGTATTCCAGCAATTACCTGCGGTACGTAATCTACATCTATTCCCAATTGAATTGTCAAACGTCATGATTTATATGATGGGGACACTGTTTTGGTTCATTCTATGGAATTATAGCAACAGCCTGTACAGGGGAAGCTTTCTTCCTAGCAATGCTATGTGAGGCTGTGCATATTTTTATGTGAATTATCAAGCCATGGCCATAAGTGGAGAAAAGAACTAGGCTTTTTCTATTGATTTTTCCCCTTTTGTTTTGCAATGGAAAAGGAAAGTCATATCAAAAAGCAATAACCTTAACTCCATTCTTAGATCCTGTATCAATAAATAAAGGCTGTCTAGTGAAAGGCACTTCAGGCCAGGTGAGAGTGAGACTAATGACTCTACAAAAGTAAATTGTTTTAAGTAAAATAGTACTGAAAACACTGTAATGAAAAATACATGAGGGATATCATAGCCCTGAGTCTCTTTTTTTTCAAACAATAGCTGTCCTTCAAAGCCCAGCTCTGCTGCGAAGGGAAGTTCAGCAGTTCGTGAGAATCAGTGATACCTGCTGGCAACCGAACAAACAACCCATCACCTCAGGTTTTTTTTTTTATACCATTACCCCAACTAATTCAAAACAGTCATGAAGAAAAGCAACAAAAAAAAGAGACTCTGCACTTAAATAATAGTATTTTTAATGAAATCCTCATGTCAAGGCTAAAGTTTTCCCAATAGTCATATTGCACAGATGTCAATAAAGATGAATCTTGGCCCACAGACTCTGTTATGCATTGAGGAGTGGGATCAGAAAGGTAGGCTGGAGCTTGCCTTTCAGATACCAGGGCAGGACTGCAGGTTTGATAAATGTGAAACAATAAGACAGGTAATTCCTCTCTTGAAATTTCCCATTATGGCTGTTCAGCTTTCATTTTAAGATATTTTTGTAAAAGGAACAAGGGACCTTAAAAGCACGAGTGCAATTAATATTATCTACTTTTCTCTAATCTTTCTCAGTATCTCCTTTTGTTACCGACAGAACTCAGTAGTGACTTTTTTTAAGTCTTTTCCTATCAGAGCAGTAAGAAAAGTAATGACTGAAGTTGTCAGCTGTTCCTAACGTTTATATTGGGCTGTAAACATGAAAGATCACAACACGTAAGGACTGCCTTTACTTTGGAGAATTCGTGGGTAAAATAAAAGTGATGGATAGTATTCTGACTTGCCATCTTGTGCTTACTAAACTTGGGAGAATGCAGAGTTTTGGGGAACCTTAACCATAGCAATAGCCTGACAAAACATACACTGATAAGACCCCAGGGAGTCTTGTGAGACTGCATAAAGCAAAGAAACCAAGACGACATGGATCACCTGGAAAATAAAAACACATTTAGAGTGGGATAATAGTGTGCAGGACCCCTTGTCTTCTTCCTGGTCCAGAGCTGGACACCACCCAGGAGCATCAAAAGCCCTGGGGCTCAGCTGGGCAAAGTTAGCACAGAAGTTTTTTACCAATTATCTAGCAATACCCAGTAGTCTGTTTAAAAGTCTATTTTGTCTCCACTTTTTTAACTCACACTTCAGAACAACTCTGGAGGGAAAATAGGAAAATATCATGGGAGCAAGTGGAAATGTACCAGACAAAAGCCACAAGAGGTGACGGCATTCCATACTAGCCGGATTAAAACTTTATCTCACAGAGTTAGACGAGGACAAACATTTTCCTTTGTGAAACCTGTGGATGTTGTTCTGCTGTTAGTCACAGTGAATGCTTCTGTGTGGCGAGCTGGGGGAAGTCAGGCTGATAGCAGAAGCACTGAGAATGCTGTGGGAAAAAGTTGACTCAGTCCTTTGCCTGGCAGCGTACACCACACACAAATATTAAAGGATTAGGTTTCTTCTGCCACTTTCCTAGCAGAGGGGACTTACAGCACAGGCCTCCTTCCAAATTCACACTGGTGTGATCTGGGGCTAGTGCCTTTGAAGGCAGTTGTTTTTTCTGGTACAATACAGGAATAGGATTAACATCAAACCCTGAGGTTTACAGTGGGACAGATTCTTCTTACCTTACAATACAAGCCGTGTCTTTGTTTCCACTGCTTGTATAAGCAAGAGAAAGAGAAACTGAGATGTTTGGGGAATGTTAAATAAATTGATACAACACATAGCAACCTCTCTCTCTCTCTGATCTCGCCGTAGCATCCTACTGAGACCACGAGAGATGCTGGATTAAATCTTGACAGACATAAACTAAAATTACCTGCCGCCGCTACTCCCAGTCTAATTGTTTAAATCAATATAGCTCTGTAAAAAAATTAATTCATGGTTTGATCCAAAGCAACATTAGTAAAAATATGAATCCTACCTACATCTTTCTTCACAATAGGAGTTCAGACTGTCAGTTAGAGGTACCCAGTTAGTAGCAAGGTCGATCTTGACCTGCTCACGTAGAAGATCACTGATTCTATATGAGGCATAGAATCCCTTCCGCGAAAGGGACACTTGTCTGGGCAAAGCCACGTATGGTCTCAGGTTCGGTAACTACTATACAGATCAGTGTAGCACCAGTCATGAGGCACAAGCATTGCTACCCAAGGAGCAACAGCAGATGAGCATCAGAAAAGAAACTGTGCGGGTCCTTTGACATGCTAAGGTGTGTCAAGAATAAATGAAGAATAATCCTGCAAAGTTTGTTTCTTATTGTAATCTCATGCAGCAGTGAGAAAACTATTTCTGATGTATTTATATTTTACCGTTGTTTTATTCCCTGAAAAAGACAAAGCTAAAGTAAGTTTTTATAAACTGTTCCTCCCAGTTGTTTGATGTTTTTTGGAAGCCAAAAAGTTCTGATAGCTGAATCTGTGAAATCTCAAGAAGAATACAATTAATAATAAGATATTTTTCAGCATTTAGTGCTTGATCAAAAACCTCTTCTGTTTGATGGAGATATGCCTACTGGCTCTGATGGGCTTTTAAGCAGTTTCTTCCCATAGTTTTGGTATGTTAACAATCAGAGCACGAGTGAAATGAAGCATTTCATATATCCCAAGGAATCACTAATGTGTCCTTCTTGGTAACAATGAGATTTTTTCCCCTCTGTAAAAGGATGAAATGAATTCTTAGAGCGTAAGTTCTCCCACCCAGCTGGCTCCAAGCTAATCAGCTCAGTGGACAGATATTCCCTTTCTAAGGGACATAAAATTGTTTCAAAATGCAAGAAAATAGAAGTTGTGTCCCATGGAGGAAAATATGTCAGGCCCCAGTGTTCAAATTCTCTCTGTTTGTTCAGATATTCCAGGGCTGCAAACAATTAAAAACATGTCTATAGACAACCCTACAAATATGTCAGTTGGCATTAAGCCAAAGTCTAATGACACATGCTGCTCAGTAACTGTATGTTAAATACTGGAGTAAACCAAGAACTAACTCAAATGCCTTGTTTATGAAATTCTTGACATGAACAACCACATCCATTTGTTACAGTCAGCTCAGTTCATAATTATGTGAGCATAAAACTAATACCAATAACCAGACATTGTAGCTGCATCATAAATAGCTATAGTCAAGCATTTCTGACCTTCTTTCTTGCCTTCTGCCACATTCTCATATATTATCTCCAGAAATAGTACACAAAAAATTGAAAATTTGTAGGTCATGTAATTTTTTTTTTAAGAGAAAATTTTTAATAGCAAAAGAAGAATCAGTTGTACTGAATATATCACAAGATGATATTTTGTAAAAATAATTATTTTGGAGAATGATATTTGGAGACAACTGGAGAAAATAATACAATTTTGGAGAACAAGTAAAGTTTTATATAGGTCTGCATATACATATGTATGTATATAAATATAATGAAAACCGAAATGTGTGTGTATGTGTTAAAATTATCAGGCTTTGGGATGTTATTAAAAAACATATTTTTCTCTTTCTTTTGTTAGCAGTTATAGAGCTACCATTACTCAGTTCTGGGAATCTCCTTCTTGTAGGTGTGCAAATGATTTTTTTCAACTGAGACACCTGTGGGTGCACCTAGAAAAGAAAACCTGGGTAACTAGGGAGTTATAAGATTCAAAAGGCACTTGTAGATGGCAGACAACACCTGAGCAGGGTTTTTTAAGATTAGTGCTTTGTTCCTTTCACCAAATGGGTCTCTGCTTGAGCATGGCACCGTCTGCTCACGGAGACCTCCCTATTTTGAAGGCTAACATAAGCTGAGGTGGCAGAGGTTTGTCTCTCTCCATAAATTGCAGATATGTCCACTACAAGCAACATGCCTGTGGAGATGTCCTGTAAATCCATCATTTTGCACAATTCCTCTTTATTGTCTCTCAAAGAAAGTTTTCACCTTGGATTTTAATTAGGTTCTAGCTCTCTGGCCTTCTTTCACCAGTTCATCTGTTCTTCCTTCACATATTTCTGTCTTTGAAGAAATTTCATTGAGCAAGTGAAAGACTGGCCCACAGTCGTGCTGCTTTTGACATCAGCTGGACACATTAAAGTGGCGCTGGAGTCTCAAGAGGAGGTACCTACTGCTTTTTGAAATGAACACAGTAAAAGCAGCTAGATGAGGCAAGAAAAACCTGGTTGTGGTAGCTCTCAGCCACTACAATTTTCACTGAGTTCAAACGTGAACTGAAAGTGAAGAGTCACTGCCACTCAGACTTGCAAAATGCTCCCTCTGAGAGATGAGGACTCCTGCTGGCTGCAAAATTCAATGAAAACTCTTTGCTGGGTCACAAGGGTAGACACTGCTGATCAGCAGGGCTAGCAATTGCAAGAGAATCATAGAATCATACAATCACAGAATGCTTAAGGTTGGAAGGGACCTCTAGAGGTCATCTAGTCCAGGCCCGCTGGGATGCATTAAGAGTAGTGTCTCCAGCAGGTCGAGGGAGGTGATCCTGCCCCTCTAATCAGCCCTGGTGAGGCCACATCTGGAGCACTGTGTCCAGTTCTGGGCCCCACAGTACAAGAGGGATGTGGAGCTGCTGGAGAGAGTCCAGCGCAGGGCCACGAGGATGATCAGGGGCCTGGAACNCCCTGTGAGGAGAGGCTGAGGGAGCTGGGCCTGTTCAGCCTGGAGAAGAGAAGGCTGAGAGGGGACCTGATCAGTGTGTACAAGTACCTCAAGGGAGGCAGTGAGGAGGATTGGGCCGGCCTCTTTTCACTGGTGGCCACTGACAGAACTAGAGGAAATGGCCAGAAAGTAAAGCATCAGAAGTTCCACAGGAACTTAAGGAAAAATTTCCTGACAGTGAGAGTGACAGAGCCCTGGAACAGGCTGCCCAGAGAGGTTGTGGAGTCTCCTTCTCTGGAGATCTTCAAGACCCGCTTGGATGCAGCCCTGTGACATGTGCTCTTGGTGGCCCTGCGTGTGCAGGGGGGCGGAGCTCAGGAGCCAGCCCTCTCCAGTGCTTACAGGAATTCAGCAGCACCACTGGAATTTGATGGGATCATTCAGATATTCTGGAAAAAAATGCATCAGCAAAATCTTGAGGTGCCTGTTTTAAAAATAACAACAACAACAAAAAAACACCCAAGATGACCTATCTCTATCTACCAGCCTGCTTTTTATTAAGATGAATAACAAGAACAAGTGTAATCCCCATGCGCTTTTTATGCCATCCTCCGCTCTGAACGTAAAAAAAGCAGGTGTTTTCAAAGTTTGCTTCATTACTAAAAGGCTCCTGTGCATTCCAAAGAATGACTTTCTAAAAATCCTTTATTGAAGGTTTCAATATAGTCGCTCCAGACTCTGCTCATACTGATTGTGTAGCCTGGAAATGAAGACAAGTTGTTGAATGAGTGTATTGCCCTTCACAACATGAAAAACATGATTAAAATATCCTGGCAAGGTCAGAATTTATTGCCCTTGAAGAGAACATTAGCCACCATGTTCACTGAATTACAAGTATGTGCTGCAAAGGCCCTTTGCGGTGTTGAACAAGGGAGGGAGGATTTTCCTATTAACTGTTCAAAGGAAAGGCCCAATTCTCTACTTCCTGGCAAGGGTAGGATGCTCAGCCCTAGGAAAGGTACTACATTGCTCTAGTAGCCTCAGGTCCAGTAGATCTAATCCTGGTAGTTATCCTTAGGGAATTCTTTGCAGGAGACAAACTCTCCCATCAGGCTCAGTTTACAGGATAAACCTGGATATAAGGGAAGAACCAGGACTCTTCCATCCCATCAGAATGCTCAAGCTATTCAACAGACATAAATTAATCCTTGAAATTACTTATGATTCTACTGACCTATCGTTTATTGTTTCTCTTATTTTCACCTGTATCATATATCTGTGTATGATTCTAAAGTTAGCAGCAAGGATTTCAGAGAGGTTATTCATATTTTTAAATGTAAAGAGGCACTTATGTACTTGCCTAAGTCAGGACCTTAGAGGAACAAGGACAATACCTATTTTTACTCTTTTCTTACTAATTTCTAATTCTTAGTGTACAAATGTACATATTGACCAATAACCTAAATAAAGAAGATGTTCTGGGTATCTATATATAGTTATAAATAAGACAGAGCAGGGTTATACAATTTATATATATGTATAAAATATATACATATATAAATATATATATATATTCACATATAAAGACCTGTCCTTATTTGACAAATTTGTTCTTTTCCATTTCTTTGCTTTCATCTAGACTTTGTTGATAGAATAGCACTTTCACCAGTCATTAACCTCTTGGAAGAGCCAGCTGGATACTGTCAATTACTTGCATAATCAGCAATATTATTAGCTGAGTTTGAATTGCCATTTGATCCAATGTGTCCTTAGCAAGCCACAGATATAAAGCCCTGATGCTGTGGAATTTCATGCTACATAAATGAAGCTAGTTCAGACTAATCTGTTGGTATCAGTGAAGTAATCACTAGAAATACAATATGATTTGCTTGTTTTGAAATCGGGAGATGAGAAAAATTTGCACCATAGTCAGAATTAGATGCCAGGATAACGGAGTTATAGAAGCCAGAAAATGAAAAGACCTTGAGGGGTCCTCTAACCCAAGTTCCATGCCCTAGATGTTACCCAAACCCCTCCTGATTGATAGTACCTACACCAAACTCCACAGTGCTTAATGTTTACCCATGATGGAAATACTACAGCCCTCTGTTCCCTAGCACTACAGGGTTACAATCTTTGTTGTTGTTGTTGTTATATAAGGTTTTGCCTACCACCTTGTTATACCCCTTGCTATAATTTAAGCCCTGCTTGTACTATTTACAGATGAAATATGGCAAGTATTTCAGAAGAGAAATGCACTTCTTCGCTGCAGAATCCTACATGTCTCTCCAGTTTTCTCTTCCCTAGAGCAATCATTGGCAGAAGGTTAGTTTTTCTCTTTTTAAAAGGATAATGTCTGTTGCTCAAAACATTGTCCTGACAATAGTAGATTGCCTTAGGGTAAGCCTGCTGTGGCCTTTCTTTGATTGCTATGATTCTTGAGAGAGCTGTGGTGAGAGCATAGTTCACTGATATATCTTGTAACACTTATGTAGTGATCTGGAAAGGGGGAGAAGCTGGGTGGTTGGTACTCGTGAGGAACTCTATCTACTGATGGACGCAAAAGACATCCACTTAATGATTTTCTTCAAACTATCTCCTACCTGCAATATTACTCATATTGAAAAGATTTAGTAGGCATAGGCAGAATCCTTCCCCAGCAGAATCACTGAGTGTGCATGTTCGCATGAGTGCACCCAATATGAGGTTGTGCTTTGGACAGCCTAATATGACCTGGTGGGAGTGAGGAGAGCAAGAATGCTGCCTTGAGCTTTGGACCACATGAGGGTGATAACTCAATAGACCAGCCCCTGCAATGAAGCAACATGTCAAGCCAAGTTTGCAGCAAAGTCTCACTTCTGCCATCTCTTCTCCAAGCCAGACAAGCCCAGCTCTCCCAGTCTCTCCTTGTATGACAGATGCTCCAGTCCCTTAATTATCTTTGGTCCTTTTCTGGGGTTGTTTCAGTGCATCCATCTATCTCTTGCAGCGGTAAGCCAAAAGTGGACACAGCACTCTGTGGCCTCAGTAGGATTGGGTGCAGGGGAAGGATCATCTCCCTCAACTTCCTACCAGTGATCTTCTTAACGCAGCCCTTTGGCCTGCTTTGCCATGAAGGCTGTCCCAAGGTGAACTTGGTGTCAGCCAGGGCCCCCAGGTTTTTACTATGAAGTTGCTTTTGAGCAGGTCGTCCCCCAACCTGTAACGGCACATAGGGTTATTCTATCCCAAGTATAGGACTCTGCCCTTCCTGTGGCTGAACTTCATGAGGTTCCTCTCTGTTCGTTTCTCCAGCCTGTTGAGGTCCTTTTGAAAGGCAGCAAAATCAACTGACCTATCAAACCTGCACTATGTGATGCTGCTTAATTCCTATTGACTTTTGTGGGATTTAGTGGGACTGAAAGAGTCCTACTGCAAGCTTTCAAGACATCTTCATAGATTTAAATAATCTCTTAATTTAGGAGATGTTGAAAATCTCACTTGTTACTGCCATGCATTTCTATCTCCATAGATCCCATGGTGCTCTAGACCAGATAACTATCCAGAGCATAACTGCTCTTCTTCCACATTTGCAGACCACAAGATCCATACAAGAGCAGTAAGGGTTCTAATTTGGATTAGTAACTCCTACCTTATTTGATGGATGCACTGGCACCTGTTTTTGTTTGTTTTAAAATTACTTGAATTTTCATCGTATAGAAAAGGCACTAAGGTCTGATACCTTGTAAGTTATCTGCAATTCTGCAGCAACTGAATCCATATTGCTATTGACCAGAGATTTTCAGTTTACATTTTGAATTTGTAATGATAGTAATTAGAAAGAAAAAGTCTCTTAATTAATGGTGGATGTATTTTTCCATTTTTAAAATGTACCTATAAATTCTCTTTGGCTATACACAAACTCTAGGAACATTTCAAATATTATTTTGACTTGCAAATGTAATTACTGAACCTGAAAGTAATTTACAAATAAAAAGAAGAAAGATTAAAATTCTACAGCATTATCTTTGCTGAGTATATGTAGCTATATAAAACAAATCTATGAAAATCTACAAAGTGGTTAGAAGCTTCAAAAACTTAATTATGGAATATTATATTTTTTATGAGATAAATATGTTCTTTGGGATTAAAAAAAAATGTTATGGCAAGTTTAATTACAGAAGTTTTGTGTTGCAGAAGCAATGCAGAAGTGATCTCAAATACTCTTTCTTCTTGTATATCATCAAAACAGTTCTTTAATAAATAGCATTTGGATACAGAATTGATTAATTCAGTAAGGAAATCAGAGTATGCTAAGGAAAGCAATTTGGCCAGTCAAAGCTTTCTTAGTTGTTTGAAGAGGAAAGAAATGCTACCTTAGCCATATCTGCACTGTGTTTCAACACCTTGGGCCAACAGATAGGAAGTTATACCTAACTTTAAGCATACACATGATTTTTTTGACATTGAAATAACTGACAAAGTATTAAGAATTTCTTTTACCTCCTTTCCCAAGTCCCATTATTCCTGAAAATCCCTCTTTAAAGGTTTTTCAGTTTTATCATGTCAATTAGTCATGGGACTTGGAGTAGTAGTGAATACTTGCATTAGGTATTTTACAATGTAGGAGTAGCACAAAAAGTGACTGTCATCAGAAAATACTCATAAATATCCCTTAAAATAAGTAGAAATAAATACATTCCTGCAGGAAAGAAAGTGGTAAGTCTTTGGAAAAAAAAAAACACACAATTCTAAACACGAACAGCTGTTACAATAGTAAGATTACTGGAAACTCTGTCATCTTGTGCTACCACACAGGAAATGGGAGCATTTCATGTGTTCTGTCTGTACTTGTAGCTTCTTGTAGACTCTCAGGTGGCTATTGAAATACAGAAGAGGAAGGAGATTAGATCATCACTACTGAAATATATAAGAAATTATTTGTCACTTCTCAATATTGTTGAAAATCTGTTATTATTCTAGGTATTGGGAGGGGCATGGAAGCTCTCACAGGATCTCTCTGAGAGACATTCAGAAATGCTTTAGAAATGTCAAGATTTTTAAAAATATTCTGTTTGGGCAAGATTGAACTGAATTAAGTTGCTAAGTGTCAGAAGCAATTTTCATTGGTTGTTCTGAAGGGCCTCCAGGCTTTGGAGGAATCAACTGTAAACCTCTGCCTCCATTTTCGGATACACTGTTCCCTTAATTCTTCATGTATTGGCTACTACACATGTTTAGCACTTGTTCAGGCCAAGTACACACCTCCCACTGAGCTTCATTGCAATTCAGAAATGAGCAAGTACACACCGAGGTTACAGCCCTCTTGTGCATCAAGGAACATCCCTGTAATGCCAACCAACGAGTGGCTGTTGAACCAAATATTGTTCAGGAGTCATCACTGACCTGTTTTTCCCACCTCACAATTTGGGTTCAGGCACCCTGTTTGGGCAAGGTATAACATGATCTTTAACTCCTATAGGATGGCACAGAAATCAACAGAAGCCAATTCTGTTGAATGCCTGAGAAAGAATGAATAGTTTCCAATTGAGAGCTTAGACCAAGAGCTTAGAGCACAAGGAACCAGATCTGATTTCTGGTTTTCTCTCGGTTCTAAGGTGACAAGGTTTCAATATGTCGATCCCTGTCTTAGGAAAGAACCCTAATATGCCACTTACTTACACACCAATCTAGGTGGGAATCTGCTTCATTCTACCTTTTGAAACTGGTCCGCTGCACTTTCAGGAATGCAAGAATAGGCATGTAGGAAAACCAAGGATGACTCTGTAGATCAGTGATGAAAGCATTACTTTATATCGACTATATGGCATCTGCTTTAATGTCCCTTTACTATAGATGCAAAAGAGTCCTTGGAGTTATTGATGATCAGGTTACAGCAAAAGAGAATTATGCAGAATCAGATCTTTCCAAAAAGAGTAAACTCATATGTGAGCATTCCTATTACATTCATTCTTTAACAATAGCTGACGTAAGTCAGTACAGTATTCCTCTTTCAGTGCATCATGGAAGGTGAAGGACATCCTTTACACAAAAGTCTCAAAGTACTTAAGACATTACTCATATTTTACAGCAACTGAAAGAGGCAAATTTATGCATCAGCTCAAGCCAACACAGGCCAAATCCGTCAGGCCCTAGCAAGAACCCCAGGTGTAATCATCAGTTCCAAGAAGTGCTCTGTAGTGCTGTGCTTTGCCTTCTGTGTCTGATCTCTCATGGCCAGGTAGGTCACCTACCCCTGGTTTAAATGGTACCAGAGTGCTCAAATTCACTGCACCATTATCTCAGCAATTTGCATTCATCTCCCTCTCCTCGGGCACATTGAAGCTATTCTATGCTGAAATTGGGAATACATCACCCCTGCATCACAAGCAGATCAAGTAAACTATCTATTGAGAAAGAAGGACTAGATCTGAAGACTTGAAAGTCACAGCATAGTGTGTCACTGAACGTCATTTTTAGGCATAAAACTGCAAACATTTAAATCAGAAGGCTATGCTGAGTGTCACCATGCTCTTAAGGGTCCTTATATAATGCATGAAAAGAGTCTAATGTCTCAGACCGAAGACAAATTAGCCACTATGATGAATGGGAGGAGTTTCTCAGAGCCAGCCAAGGAGGAACTACTAGAGAGAGAGTGTCTTTAACCTCAGCTTCTCCCAAGATTAAGGGATTCACAGCAAAGTGTTTTCCTCTGTATCTGAGCGTCTCATCCCCAGGTCCCAACCTCCTTCTGCCCCCAAGGGCACCACATATACCTTTTTGTTCTAAAACTGAGTAGCCCACAATTGTCTTTTAAAATAACTATATATCTTCTGTACAGTAGCTCAATGACTGGAAGCTCTTAGTGGGAGATATCCACATTCAGTACCTCTGGCTTCCCTAGAAAGTGCCCTCCCTACAGGCCGCATTTGTTTTTGAGGAGCTGGAGAGGCAACACGTAAGGAGGGAGAGAAGTTTCCCATGGAAACTGTTCCACTCTGAAAAAGATTCAAGATTCAATGAGTCAGAGAAAGGGATCCTGACTGAGCAGTACACTGGCTGGGACATGTGCCTGAGAGGGTGATTTAATGACATTGTATACAATGTACAATGGGAAAATGTTTAACAAGGACAGGACTGCAGGTGAATTCTTTAATCATTTGGTTACAGAAACAGATTGTTGTTGTTGTTAGTTCTTTCCCCCTGCTTTTTTTTTTTTTTTTTTTTTTTTTTGTTGGCTCACAGGTCTAGACTTTTTTTTTCCTTTCCAAAAGAGCAACTTTCCTAGGAATGGGAGAAGGTTTGCTCTGGACATTCTCTGCTCTCTGATGAGGTAGAAAAGTTGAACTTGACTCCCCTCTGGAGAAAAAGCACCTAACCCCCCCGTATGACCAACACCAGCTCCACATAAGTGCTGTGCTCAGTTTCACCAAAATGTCCAGGACAGAGGGAAACTCAAGAGCTTAAGTATTTGCACAAGGCTCAAAACTTTATTTTCTGATTTTCCCTCAGTTCCAAGGTGAGACAGTTTGAACCTATGGATGTTAGTCACAGGAAAAAAGTCCTAACAAAATCATCTAGGTAGGAACCTATCCTAAAGGAAGACCTTAAAGTAGGTACCATATAGTTTACATAAGAAATGCTTTAATCATTGTGTTTTATCACACAGAGGAGGAGTATAATGACCACTTCATCCAAAGCCATAAGCCAGGCCCATTTGTGTGTGGTGCAACCATGAAATCAGTTCCACCAGAACAGTATTTGGTTTTGGATAAGCTGAATGGTAGCTTAAACGTCAAGTTACTAGAGCACTCACAGGGTGCTCAGGAGAAGAAGTGTGGCTAAGTGAAGTGCAAGGACACTGCACTTGAAGAAACGCAAAGTGAACAAGATGCCTGCTGGACTGGGTGCTAAGCAGCAGCTGAATGAGGATTTTCAGGTCAGGAGTTCCCATTGGTCTAAGCCTCACCTTAAAAACATAATTATTTTCCTGTTTATTAAACTTCACTCTGCATGAAATACTTTAGTTTTTCTCATGCTTATCCAGATGTTCTGTAAGGAAAATAAAGTGAAAAATCCTTCTCGCCTTCTCCACCTTCCTGTCCTTTTAAAAGAAAATATTTTATTATTTTCTCCACCTTCTCTGTCCTTTTAAAGGAAAATAATTTATTAAACATTTCTAGCTCCCTTTCATTCCTTGTTTAGATCATGTCACTGGCAGGGTTGAAAAGTGGAGTAAGAGGATGAGCCAGAGATGTTTATCCCCTTCAGTCGTCTGTATAGGTTAATAAGGATCATTCCAGCATGATCAGCTGTTAACTGTCAGCTGTAACTGCGCTGCTCCAGCGCGTGATTATTTTGAGATAGATGTTGCTATTTTAGGATGTGTCCCTTTCTACATAGTAAGAAACAATAAACAAGCAATAAACAAAATCTGAGAGAGAACTCCAGAAATATTCTGGCAGCAAGGAAATCTTACATCAAATCCAGCAAAGTAACTTTCACTGGAAGCAAGTGCACTAACTACATCATAGGCTGAAATTCACTGCTAAAAGCAGGTTTCATTCATGTTTCTGCCTGAATTCCTCCATTTTGGAGGAACTGTCTAAAGGTAATTAATCAACAAATTGTAAATATAACTAATGCATTTGCCCTACTTAGCAAAACAATGATGCAGCTGCTTCAGAGAAAAGTGTATCCAATTCTAATCTAATTATACTGTGACCCACTGATACTTGTCAGGTGATATTGCAGGATAAAAAAGGAAACTAGATCATAATCCAGTCTAAAATCACACAACCAGGTTATAAGTCACCCACAACAGACTATGGCAGAAAAATCAAGGTTATTTCTAAACATATTGTAAAAGTTTGATTTAATGTGCAGAGTGCATGGTCCTCCAAAGCATGCAGGTGACTTACACATGAAAGTAGGCTTACTGACTTCAATGGAATTTACTCCTATGAATGAGGGTTACAAGGGTAGAGGATTTAAATGCTACATTTGTAGCTTACATAATTCTTCCAAGCCTGTCAAAACCCATATCTATATTATCATCTGCCTATGTTATGTAACACTAAGGAGCTGTGAGTTGTTTGTTCTTCCCCATATGCCTGAGTCATATATTTGCTCTTAAAAATTTGGGAGCGTATTTCACATTTTCATCACAGAAAATGAAAAATAAAAACAATATAAATGAAGCTTTCATTTTTAGGAATGTTAGAGGCAAAACAAAGCAAAACAAAAACAATCAATCAAACAACAGCAACAAAAGCACTTCCAGTACAATGTCTGATCAAATATACACATTACTGTCTATATAAGATCTTGCATTTGTTTCCCAACAGAAGATCAGTTTTGCCCTTACCATGGCATCAGGACCTCTTTTCCTGGATTTTCTCTAGCTGAACAACAGAACATCACTCAGCATTTCAAGCTGAGGTCGGCTGGGTTAAAGGATTCTCAAATCTACCCCAAAGCATTGAGCATCTTGAAGAATTAAACTTAGTCAGTCTAGGTTTGCTTTTTTTAGTTTCTAGTTTCAAGGCAATTCTTTCCCTTCACCTTTACCTAGGGTGCTAGCTCAAATGAATTATGGAGATGCAAGTGAGGGAAATTCACCTACCCTCCTGAATGTGACTGCAAGAAAGAATGGTAGATTGTGGGCATTATTTGTATTCATGGTAATATATACTTTAACTTCAACAAAAAGGCAAAGCAGAGAGTAGCACTATGTGCTTCTGTTCAGTATTACTAATGATTTGAACTGCTCATGAACATATTTATCAATGAAAATAATATTAATGAAGAGATTAAGAGAGAACAGATTGCAGCACTTGATTTTCCTCTTGTATAAACTTCATCAGTTTAGAAAGATTTTTCACTGATTTATACCAGTGTGATTAAGAAGAGAATCAGACCCATTGTCCCCAAGGATATTATTGGATACATTAATAAAGTGACTCTGGGGTAGACACATCTTTGTATTCAGAATTGAATTCATTATTTTCTCTGCATAAAATTCCATTCTGATCAAAATCGGTGGAAGATAGATTACTGGTATCAGGATCAGAATTCTATCTTCTGATTCCTAGTATATCTTAATTTCTGGTTTGGATCCACTGTAAGCAGTTCTTTGCATCCTGGGCACAAGAAGGTGGTCACAGGTAGAGCTATATAATCAGATATGTCACCTTTAGTCTCATAAGGCTTCTCTGAAGGGAAGATCAGTATTTTATTTGGAAAACTAAGACCCACAATAAAAGAGACTGTTTTGTTCAGCAGGTCAAGAAATCTGTGTTGTCCCAAATATTTCCTATCTACTCTTGATAACGTAGTCATTTGAGCTGTCTGTATTCACTTCTGAAGTAATACACTCTTCATCTATCCCTCAGTCACTAACCCTTGCTAGACCCCTATCAAATAAATAAATAAATAGGAGCTGTAAGGCTGTAAAGTAACTGAGTGAGCTGTGCATGCCGCCACAGCTCGTCCTCTGAGGATGGGTCAGTGCCATCCGTATTGCAACCACGACACAGCCTCTAGGTACCCGGACGCCAGGCCAGGCCTCGTCTCCGCTTGCCTCGTCCGCTTCTGCCGGGCAGGGGAGACCCGCTGCTTTAGGCAGGACACGCCAAAAGGCTGCGCAGCCTCGGGAGGCGGCGGCGACCGGGCCGGCTTCTCCTGCCGGGGCCGCTGGAGGGAGCCCCCGGCCCGCGTAGGGCCGCGCTCAGCAGCGCGCTCCGTGCTGCGCTCAACACCGCGCTCAAGTCCTCGCTCATCACTGCGCTCAATGCCGCACTCAACGCCGCGCTCAGCTCTGCTCAACATCGCGCTCAGCACCGCGGCAGCGGACAGCACCCGGCGTCGAAACCAGCCCCGCTCCGCTACCCTCCGCGCAGCCCCGCACTTCAGGTCGGGATCCCTGTTGTGCGGAGGCAGATGCGCTCCGATGGGCAGCACTGGGTGCGCGGCTGGAGCACCTGCCAGTGAGGGAATCGCGCTCACCAGTTGGAGAGGGCGCCCATCAGACCGACAAGCTCTCCTTGTGCAGCTTGCAATGTGGCTCATCCACGCAGCAGGCAAGAGCTGCCCGGGCTGCAAGTGAAGGCATAAGTATTTGTCTCAGGGAAATGTATTTGTGCATGTGTGCAGGAGGACTTGCTGAAAAATCCAGCACTAACAGTACCAGCAGCGTACGGCAGTGGGACATGGAGCACGGTTGTGTTTCATTCATCAAATTTTACCAAGAGCAGGGGAACAAATGTTCAGCCCAGTCTTATACTGACAGCGCTTAGAATAGCTCAAGACACAAGTCTGTTTTCCTCAAAGCAAGGGGAGCCTGGCCATGGGGAAGTGAGGGCAGGCAACCAGCCCCACCGTTAATAGGTGCATATGAGGGAAGGAGACAGCGAGCGATCGGCAAGGACTGCAGAAGGACTGGGGTCTGAATGTGTCCCAAGGACGATGACTATGAAAACTTCCAGGTGCAAGGACACTTCCCAGCTGCATGCACAGTTGGGCAGTTAAGGAAACAACATGACACCAAGAACACATTCCTCCGCAAAGTTAGGGAGGGAAAGGGAACAGCAAGCATCTCTAGGATTAAGCTACCCTACAAAAGCTGTATTTTCTTGACTTGCAGAAACATTGGGAGTTCAGTGCATCCTCAGTTTACCACGGAAGATATCAGGCAAGCTGTGCTAGTCCTGGTTTTAACTCCTTAGACCCATATATTGTTCAGTGCCACCGAGCTGTTTTCATTGCCCCACCTCTTCCCGATTGCCAACAGCTCCCTGTCCTAAGCATCACTTCTAAGGATGCAGCACAACAGTGTTTGTCCTCCAAAGACAGCCTAGGCACTCACACTAACCTCCAAGGGGAGATTTTCACTGATTTTAGAGGAAATCAGCTTTCTCCTGATTTTAGATTTGCTTTACTCTCTTTGCAAGAGAGCATCATGCCTTGCTCCTGTTTTCCTGTAGTCCAACTCAGTCCTCTGAGCATCCCAAGCAGATCCAGAGTTTAAAAGCATATTAAGTAAAAGGAAAAGTGAGAACTGAGAAAGATTAGTCAGACAGCATCGTCTTTCCCATCCCAAACCCTGGTCCACTGCTGTAACAAAGAGGGACAGTCACGTCCCATCATCCCCACTTCCCCCAGCTATTTTGAAGGACAGCACATTCATTAATGTGTAGTGAGAGGGAATGTGTTGGTCAGGAAATGTCCCCCTTCCCAGTCTTAGGTCAAGCCTCTACCCCGATCTTCTCACAGAGGATCTCACAGATTGAATATTACCTAGGGTGTCCCCTCTGAGCACTGACCATCTGAGAATCGTGAGCAAAGGGGATGGGACATCCCACATCTCCTCTCACCCAAGCTAATGGGGAAAGAGGAGAGTTCCCGCCCCTTCCTAACTACAGTACCTGGTTGAGAGAAGTCACAGCCAACCTGGGGATAACCAGCTGCATGACGAGCTGCAGGACAGAGGTGACCAGCCCAGCCAGGATGGCCCAGGTGAGCGGCAGCGGGAGCATGCTGTAGGTTGCAAAAAGCGTGAAGAGCACGTAGCCAATGCCGTCCCCGAGGAGGCCAAAGCCCAGACCGGCTGCCAAGATCTGCGTGGCCATGGCCACCCAAGTGACCACACCACTGTACTGCAGATAGGTGTATGAGGTCGTGTCCTTCCTGACCACCACTAAGGCACAGATCACCACCTCGATGCCAGTGAAGAAGCCCAGGAGGATGCCCTTAATGGGGTCCATGGGAGCAGAGGCTAGGGTCAGGTGGAGGAACAGCAGAGTCAGCTTGGTCAGCACGTCCAGGATGTTCATAACCACCTCAGATTTGCGCCGCTGGCCCAAGAAGTAGCGCTGGTAAAGGCGCTCCAAGTCCCGCGACTTGAAGGAGTTGCGGAGCGTGGGGAAGATCACCCCGCGGTAGGTGTATCCCCAGTTGAGGAAGAAATCAGAGTTGCTGGGGGCACAGTCCAGGGGCAGGAAGCCAAGGTCCCCACTGCTGCTCGTGCCCTCCGGGAAGACTTTGGTGCCTCCGTTGTTGTGGCGCTCGCCACCCAAACTCCGGCCAGCCGACTGTCGCCGGTGGTGGTGGTGGTGGTGGTGGTGGTGATTGGGGCAGCAGGTCTCCTCCGAGGTGAAGCCCTTGCCACCGCCGCTGCTGCTCCCACCGCTGCTGCTGCTGTGCTCCTGGATGAAGCGCTGCTCCGTGATGTGGCGCACGGCCGTCTGCCACAACAGCCGCTGGGGTCTGCTGCTGCCGGGGGGGGTCCTGTTGATGGTGTAAAGTTCATCGCTGTCGCTCAGGCACCGCACCTCCGAGAGCTCCATGGCCGTGACTGGCGGGGGGCAGAGCACCGGCGGGGCGGGGGGGGCTCCCGGCTTTGGGGAGGGGAGCAGCGAGGAGGGGAGGGCTGG
>VWPW01031322.1:103432-115201 GCA_013389825.1 Crypturellus undulatus
CCGCCGCCGCCGCCGCCGCCGCCGCCCGAGTGCCGCCGCGGTCGGCCCGCGAGGAGGCAGAGCCCGGCGCCGTCAGCTGATGCCCACGACAGCGGCGGGGCTGCCCGCAGCCGCCTGCACGGTTAAAGCGGCCGCAGCCTCGGCTCGAGGAGGGGGGCCCGGATTACCCGGAGGATCCCCCCACTCTGCTCTTTGCTCCCAGCTTGCTCCCGAAATTGCATCTGCAGATGCCCACGACTGTCCCAGGTGATGTAGTGGAGTCGTCCGTTGCTCACACTAGGATCTGATGCTGAAATTGAGCATCCCTCCGCTTTAGGCACTTGAGCTAGAGTTTGATGAGCATAAGCATTAGTATAAGCATAAGCAGGCCTTGCTTGGGAGTTACAGCTCTTGCCGAGGTTGAGAGAATCTTGGTAACCAGCTCTACCTCTGCCTGGGCAGGCTCAGCCCCTCCAAGAAAGATTCTGTAGCTGCCAGGACTGTGAATTTAAGCACCCTGTATTTGCAAATATGATTCTCATCCTCTCAGCATTTAAATCCTCTGAATGAAAACAAAAACTGTCCCATATGGAGAGCACAGGGACCAAGCCTCTCCACACTCCCTTATTATTGGAGGTGAAATTGTCCCTGCTCCTGCTGCGAGCTTGTGTCAGCAAGCCTGAATGCTCTGTGCACAGTCTGGAGAAGAGGGTGGGAGGCATCCCTCATCTACCTCCTCCATCTCTTCCTTTTCCAAAATAAATCCTATTCAGGCAGCTAAGCCTTGTCCCGGAGGGAAGGGAAATCTTGACCTGAATCCCTACCATGACAAGCAACAACTGAAAAAGAGTGAGTGAAAACTCTGTGCAGACTACTGCAAAGGAGAGAGGTTTTCTTTGCCAACAGCTGTCTTAAAAGAAAAGAAGTATATTCCTTCCTTCCTTCCTTCCTTCCTACCTTCCTTCCTTCCTTCCTGCCTCCCTCCCTTCCTCCCTCCCTTCCTCTCTTCCTTCTTTTCTTCCTCTCTTCCTTCCTCTCTTCCTTCTTCTCTTCCTTTCTCTTTTTTTCTCTCTCTCTCTTTTTTTTTTTTTCCTTTTTTGATAAACGTACATCTGCTTTCTGATAAGAGATTTGTGGAGTGAGGCATGGAGTAACACTTCAGAAATGAGATCTAAGACTCTCTTCCTCCCCTTGAATTTTTTCTTCTTTGCCTAGTTTGTGAGCAGCTTCAAATGTAGGACGGTGAGAGGAAATTGTTTTCATTTGGGTGCAATGGGCAGGGTAATCCTCATTTTAAGTGTTGAACTCCTGCCTGGTACAGGAGGCTTTACTAACTCATTTGTCTTGGACTGCTCTTGGGAGTCTGTGTGTGCTGTTTAGGTGGCCCTCCAACACCCCAGCTACTGGATTCAGGATTCAGGAAGGATTTCAATGGCTCTTTCTCTATTAGCACTATAATGAATTCAGGGAACCCAGCCAAGTCTGTGCTCCATGTGTCAGACAGGCTTTATAGGGACCTAAGCAGAGAATTTTTTTGTTCTAGAGAGTCCAAATAGCAAATGAGTGGTGATTTTGTGGACTGGGATAGGTCTTCCCTATCATGGAGTACACTTCAGCACTCTAGGGTACTCTCCTTGTCATAATAGAAACACACAGCCTTACCCCAAGATAAATCCCAGGATATAACTTGAAGATGAAAATATTACTGTAAGTGAGGAAGTCATAATATGGTCAAAGAGATTACAATTATTTTAGAATTATTATTAGCATTAGCTATCACAAGGGCAAAAAGAAAAAAGACATCTTGCTGACTCAGTTTTCTCAACTCAAATCATAACAAATGAAACAAAAAGAAGAGAAATATGTAATGCAGCTTAAAATGACTGTCATTTCAGCCATTCAAAAGAGATAGAGATAAGATGATTCCAAGACAGAGAGCTCTCAGTTCTCTTATGCTGTTATAATCAATGAATCACAGTGCTAGAAAGGTCCCTGAGAAGTTCTTTCATCCATCCTTTGGCACAGTCCGCTCTTTTCTTGATGCTGTTCATGTGTAGAGGTGCTGTACCTCCTCAGGCAGTCTATTTCTGTGCTTCTCCATCCTTATCATTTTCTTAATATCTAACCTGAATTTTCCTTGCAGTATTCTCTAAGCACACCTGCTCTTGTCCACTATGGATAGAGAGAACAGATTATTTCAGGGACAGCCAATGCCTATTTAATGAATACCTCTTGTGCTTCTACTCTCCTCTTGTTAGGCTAAGCAACCTCAGGTCTGACACTTGTCTCTCACAGGTCATATTTTCTAGATCTCTGATCATTCTTTTTTTTGTTCCAAATTCTGCATACTAGCTTCATGATTTTGTTCTCCTTCTAATTAATTAATTAATTAATTTTTCTTTTCATTTGTGAGATGCCCACACCTCAATTCAGTTCTACAGTGGAAAGATTTCCTTACATCTTATAAGCTACAGTCTTGCTTATGCATTCTGGTGAGATGTCTGCCTACCTCCCAGCAGCATCTCAAGATTACCTCGTATAGAACTACCTATGCTGAAACCAACTTGATTTATGTCATCAAGGGTTGGAAGTTTTCCCTTGCTCTGTAGACACACAGCGATCTACATGAAGCATCTTACATTTGCCCTCATTGAAATGCTTCATAGTTTTTCCAACCTGTACACAAAATTTGTTTAGGTTTTGTTGAATACTGCCCTCCACTGTCCTCCCCATTTTCTTGTGAGGATACTCCCCAGAGGTGATGGTAAAGCAGTGCAGTGCATTTCATTAATATCATGTGGATGCATTTATTGCAAATATTTACAAATCTCAACCTCTAGACACCTTGTGCAAGGCTACAAAGGGTGGACAAGGGCCTGTTTAGCATAGGAAACATCTGTAGCAAAGTACCTATTGCCACTACAGGATGGATGATCCAAGCTGGGTCTAGCAATGGATTTCATGCATCTTTCCTGAATCCCAACAAGGCTCAGTTTGGTCCTTGATTAGTGTGCAGTATTCACTCTTTGTATTTATTTGAGTTTTTTGTTTTGTTTTGTTTTCTTAACAGCTCTAGATCAGTTGGCAGTGTCACAGAATTACTAAAAGCCATTTAAAAAGAACTAAAAGGGTTTTGAAGGATGAAAACAGGCAAAATTCATTCCTCTTATGCACCTGAAAGTTTATATCACACTCTACTCTTTTTCTCCCCACAGTAGTAGCATTAATGTATAGCTTGATGTTACGATATTTAATCATGCAAAAAAATGATCTCATTGACTTTAACGGGGCTATTCTTGTCCTCAGGACTGCAAGACGGCACTATGCTCTCTAAAGCACTCTGGGATTTTTCAAGGTAGGTGCTCTCAATAGGCAACATGTTACAAAAAGAACACTTATGTTGCTATGCATCTCATTTGCTTAAATACAGTTTTCAATGAATAATTTTTTAAAATGGAGGAGTAATCAACATGTAGCTTATTTATTCTCACATGCCCATATGAAACTTGAAACTTCAGTAATTGTGACAATGATAGAATATGAGAAAATTAATTTCCATTTCACTTGGATTTTTTTTTTCCTTTTTACCTTGGCGTCAATTTAGGCATTCTAGTGATAATAATCATAAAAGAACTTCTGTTATTGATTTATTCTTTTTATCTTCAACTTGTCTATCATTTTTCTCAAACAAATGCATATCTCAGTATGATGTCTGTATGAAAGCAGACAAGGGGCATAAGGGAACAGATTAAAAACTGTAACTCTAGATCATAAAAACCACTCAGACTGATTAATGAAAGCCATAGTGAAAGAAAAGTGAGACTGCACGAACTGTAAGATGAGAGAGAAAGAGAATGGGCTTAACAGGCGATGGAAACAATCCACATTCACTGGAGATTACAGAGGATTTTTCACAGTGCAGTGAAAATCTCAATGAAATATTTTAAAATTTGCAGGCAGTGAAGCCAAATTATTGCATACCTCAATGATACTATAGGGCAGGGAAAAAAAAAGAAAAGAAAGAAATGAAAATAGAATTAAGAGATATAAATTATTTCCAATGTTAAGCTATATGTTAAAGACAAATCTTTAATTTTATTTTTTTCATTTTCTGTGCATGTTATAACTTCTCCATGTCACAAAGTGACAATTCTATCATATCGCAATGAAGTTATTCTATCTCCCTCTCTGCACATATGCACATACCCACATACATCAGTCAGGAGATGTCTAAGCATGTGGATTTTATGGAGGGAGATAAGAAGGGTTTGGAGGTGTAAAGTTGATCTTTTAACCCATAGGTGAAGCACGCACCAACTCTGTCTCTCATAGGTCCCTCTCAGGTCTAGTCCTTCCTCCTCCTCATTACTATTACTTCAGCTTTTAAAATGGAATAACAGATGTGATCATTGCCCATCTTTTAATTATAGCTTTGTGGCTGTTGGTTCTTATCAGGAATATGTTGTCCAGGCTACTTTATACTGAAATATATGAATCTGCCCATATATGCAAATACTACAACTCTTGAAAATTAACCCTTAGAAAGATGTTAACATAATGGAAACTTTAAATTCTTAGAAAGACACTTTTAAAACAGTGAAATTCAAGTTTAAATTCAGATTTTGCTTTTGGATGGCATTTTTGTGTGTGTGTGTGTGTGGTTGTTTTTGTTTTTGAATCAAGACTGAGACTTGGTAATGTTTTTAAAACAAAACAAAATGTTTGACAGATTAGATTCTTCTCCCTTGAAAAAAGGAGAAAATTTATTCCAATTCAAAAGCAAATGCAGTCTCAATAATTTACAAACCAAACCAACCAAGGAAGCAAACAAAACTCCACAGACGCCACACGCACAATAGAATTGCTCTAGGTGCAAGCCAGAAGTTTCTGCTCACCTTTACACCCTCTTCTAAGCGGATTTCTCAGTTCATTTATCTCCTGTGCACAGCTCTGCTGTAATGCCGTTAGTCTGGTGAATCCCTGCAGTGCCTGCGTTGCTGAGTAACTTATACTCTTTACAAACTAGTAGACAGTTTCATGGGATACTTCATGGGATACCTTTGAAGAACACTTTTTTTTCCTTTTAATACAAAAGACCTTTGACCTCCATGTTAATTGCAGCGGGAGCTAAAAGGAAACAAAATATAAAATTCATCATTCAAAGCACTACACGTGAAATCTTTATAATCTACGACAGTCAGACTGTTCACAAGTATTTTGTCCTTGATTCACTATCATCTGAAGCAGTGGTAGTCTGGTGGGAGAAGCTGCAGTTGAAATTAATACTAGAAAGTAGGTTTACATTTGTTTAGACAGACAAACTAAAAATATGCTAAAGTACCCATAAGGCGGTTCTTTATAACTTTTTAACTTTTTTTTTCCTCTCAGAGGAATAATCCTTAGCTCTGTGTAGCCGCTTTCACAAGCAGATCTCGAAGTGTTTTGCTTGCTACAGGATGGAGATGTTTCCTTTGGATGTATACGACAAATCTAACTAAGATGTAAATTGAGAGCCGTTATATAGTATCAGATTTTAAGTCCATCCAGATCCATATCCTGCAGTTACTGCCGTGTAAAACATATCCTAAGAGGAAATCCCCTTGTCAGACAGATCAAAGAGGGGAAAGGTTGTGCATGCCTGTTCCTACGTACAGGTATTGAATCTCGGAATGTGAACAAAACCTAGAAATGTTGATGTCTCCAATGGGAAGGAAATTCCATTTTGCCCCCCCCCTTTTTTTCTCTCTCTTTGTAGGAGAGTCTTGAGAGACTTTTCAGGAGCTTTGGGAAAAGTGGGGATCAGGGCTGGCAAGGCCTGAGTGCCATGGCTTTCTACTCACACAGCCCTCAAGGTGAGCTCTCCAGCAGCTTGCTACTCAGCTGGCAGGAAGCCAGGCAGATTTTTGAAAGAATTGAGTTTGTGTTTTTGAAATGTTCCTTCATAAGATATACAAATATACCCAATTCATGAGTATACAGATGTGCAGGACTCCGTGTTTTGCTGGCCTATGGGTAAACCTAAATGCAATGCAATTATGTTGCTAAGCAGCCCTTTCCCCCAGAAACAGAACCCTTGCCCCACTCCTCACCTTCTGTATGAAGGTTTATTCCAGTAGGAAAAGGGGCAAATCCACAATAACTCTTTAAATGACTTGACATATTGCAGAGAGCACTGATATGCTGATGTTAACAGTGATTCATTTCAAACTAAGCTCCCATCATAACCGAAACATGTTAATCTGCTCATTGCCAGTCAAGCTGTGGAGGGTAGGTGTTCTTAGATGAAATGTTTAGAAGGAATCGTTGACTCATGGCAATCTTTAGTCATTTTCTGAAATGATACTATTAATGTGTATAGGATTTAGCATACAGCTTGTTTCTCTATTCTATTATCTTGTTTTTACATTCAGTAGTGTCTTTCTTGGCATAGGAGGATAACAGATTCATGTTTGAGCACGCTATTTGATTTGTATTGCATTTTTTTAAATCGCTCCAAACTGTCAGTCTCTAGTGTTGCAGGATTTGTTGTATCAGATTAAATTGATGGAATAGCTAATCCTGGATAGCATTTCAAGGCACCTGAAAGACAAGAAGATGGTTAGGAAGATTCAGTATGGATTTACAAAGGGAAAATCATGCTTAACCAACCTGGTAGCCTTCTATGATGGAAGGACTAGCTGAATAGATAAGGGAAAAACGGTGGATTTGTCAATCATCTACTTTGGCAAGGTTTTTGACACTATCTCTCATAACATCCTCATACATAAGCTAAGGAAGCATAGGCTAGATAGACAGTGAGGTGGATTGAGAACTGGCAGAATGGCAGAGCTCATTGGTTTGTGATTACTGATCTATTTATTCGGAGGCTTGTAGCTAGTGTTGTACCCAGGAGCAACCTGGACCTAATACTTTTCAACTTATTCATCAATGACCTGGATGAAGGGACTAAGTGCACCCTCAGTGTATTTGGTGATGATACAAAAGTGGGAGGAGAATCTAATGCACCAGAGGGATGTGCCATTCAGAGGAATCTCGACATTCGGGAGAGTTCCTGGACAGAAAAGAACCAAGTTCAACAAAGTTCAACAAAGATAAATGCAGAGCCTGCAAATAAGTAAAAATAACACCATGCACCAGTACTGACAGGAGAAATGAAGACTTGGGGCAGATCTTATCTATGGCAAAATGGTATATGTATATATTTATGTATATACATATTTATAGTATAAATACCTGATGGAGAGTATAAAGAGGACAGAGCAAGACTCTTTTCAGTGTTGCCCAGTACCAAGACAAGACGAAGTGGGTACAAATTGAAATACAGCAAATTCCACTTAAACTTAAGGAAAAAAATGGAGTGAATGAACACTGGGATAGGTTGTCCAGAGACACTGTGGGGGTCTCCGTTCTTGGAGATATTCAAAAGTTATTCAGACATGATCCTGGGCAGCCTATTCTAGGTGACCTTACTTGAATGGGAGGGTTGGACTAGATGATCCAGCTTCAACCCTTCTGTGATTTTGTGGCCTCCTTTTGGTAACAATAGCAGGTTCTTGGTACTCTTGAAGAAGATGGAAACCTGGCCTCTAGGTTGGTCAGTCCTAACTATGAAATTAATTTAATCCTCTTTCTTGACTATAGATATCAGTGTTATCTTTTAGGTCTGAATCTATGTAGTTTTTGAAACTGTGAGGTTGCTAAGACCCATGAAAAATACCATATTAGTACAAAGTAACACATGGATATATAGAACATCTAAAAGTTTCTTCCAGGAAAAAAAGCATGGTTAATGCATATGACACCCATAGGGCTTTAAAGACAAGTTAAATAGGTCTGGATGAGAATCAAACCAGGGCACTCCTATTTTGATTGATATTATTTAGACTGGCAACATGAATTATACAATATAATGTGCATACAGAGTGATTGAGGCTTTCAGTTATATGGGAAAGATGAAAGAATTAATCACTCTGAAATCATAACGGAAGTAAAAAAAATAAATCTGAAATTCCACTACTTTGTAAGGAGGAAGATCCAAGCTACACTATACCCTACCATAATTTTCCTGGCATATCTCTCATAAAGATTTTTTTGGTGGATGATTTCAGTCTGTAGCAGCTCAGACATTCTCTTTTAGAAGTATCAGAACACTACAATGTTACTGCCTGTTGAACACAGGTGTCACTCTTATATGATTCACATTATAACGTACAAGATGGTCTGGAAATAAAAGCCCAGTGTGTCCTTTGATTGCTCTGAGATTCTCCTTGTATTTTTTTATTTGAATTACAGTATCATCTTGTGGCTACAATCTCTTTTCACAAGGATTCACAAATCTACAGATATATAACAACAAAATATTTCTGCTTCTCATAGATTTTCAGCCCAAGACGGGAGCTATTCCTTAGATGTACCAAAGAGATGTAAGGAACTTTGGATAACAAGGAATGTGTGGGGAGCACTTGCAATTGCTGTAGCTGACTTCTTATGAGATTTCTGCTGGAGCCATGACAGAGAAGAGTTTTAAGATTCAATGGACCAGGCAATAGTTTGCTGCTTTTTACAGATGTTGGCAGATGTAGGAAATGGCAGGCAAACAGGTGAAGCTGTAGTGCTACAAAAGCAGGAACGAGATACAAAGTCTTGCTCCAGATTTGACTGGGAAGTTGTCCAAAACCATGCCAACAGTAAAAATGTCCCTGATCATTCAGCTATGTACATTTTTGCCAGTTAAAATGGGGAGTTTATAGTAAACTTACTCTTATGGTCCATTTTGTCTGTGATCATAGAACAATGACTTTCTTTAACTTCAATTGCATTGCATTATTTACACTCAGAAACATCTCCTAGGGATAACAGTTCAGATGATGGAATGGGTGCTGTTCTTACTAAGCACCTGGCCAAGGAAGATCTCCAGTGGTTGAAGGACATTTTGAGTTATGGTCTAGAAAAAAAAAAAAAAAGAGCAAGTTCAGTAGGAGCAAGAGCAATGCAGTAATCGTTTACACCAGCACATGATGAGGAACAGCTGCTTTAAATAGCAGTTCTGCAAGAAGGGATCTGGGCGGTTATTGAAACTGAGTCAGCAATGTCATGCTGAAGAAGGAACAAACATTTTGGTATGTAAGGAAGAGAGGAGTCTTTTAAGACTAGTGAAATAATCCCTTTACTCAACACTAGTAACCTAATAGCTGGCTGCTGTCCGATTGTCAGGGCATGGCGTGAGCCAGGGGCTGTGAGGGTCCGTGTCACGGGAGCTCGGGAGCCGGGATCTGGGGCAGCTGGGACAGCCTTGACATTGGCCACTACCAAAGGGATGGAGATAGAAGTGGGACAGGGCTTGGACTGCAGGTGTCCATGAGTTGGAGGGTCCTTGCCCAGGCATGGACAGGACAGTGACAAGGATGGAGCCAGCACTGCTGCAATGTCATGGGGCAGAGACTGATGTCCTTAGGCTGGACCGAAATGCGGGCTTGGAGGCAGGGGAGGCCCAGGGGCAGGCAGGGGTAAGGGTGGCTGGCAACCCCCTCATGGTTCTGATATCAATTTGGGGAACTGAACATCAAGAAACAGATGGACTTTCAAGAAAACCTTTGGGGAAAAATGATCACAGATGTAGTAAAAGTAAATCATCAGGAAATACTGAATCATTTATTTGAGTATGTTCAGGTATTGTTTTCAAATACCTCTGGATAAAATTAAAGAATAATAATATAGAAAAAAAAAGAGCAATACAAAGGAAGTATTAATGTTATTAATGTTTTATAGCTGTGAAGGATAACACTATTTAGTTATTTTTATCTGAGTGTTACATATTCTCCTGAAGAAAGAGGGCAGTTAAATTATATTAGTAAATTCCTGAAGAGAGCTGTAGATGTTTCTTAGATGTGATGACACTTGTTACCACCATTTGCAAACTTTCTAGTTAATTTTGTTCTTGACTAATGCCTTTGCATTTCAAAATTTCACTTAATCTGTGCTAATTTAAATTACCTTATTATACATACACCAGGATAAGAAGAGGACAAGTTATGAATTTCTTTTTTTTTTAAAGAAAGGTGGTCAGCTCCTGGTATCTCAATTTTAACAATTTCTACAGCACAAGGAAGAATTCTTTTATTATTATCCTTCATGTGCTATTAACTGTTGAAATGTAGCTATTCACTTTGTATTATTTCAATAGGCCAGAGTCATGGAAGCTTGTATGTGTCCTTATTTTTGCAGAACTCAGTATTTAGTTTGAGCTGAACATGCAAGGCCAGGTTCTCTTCCCATTAGACTCTCTTGACTCAGCAGAGTGTGGCAGATGTCCAGCTACTTCTTTTCAATGCTCTGTTCAGCCCCAGCCCACCATAGCTACCCATCCCTGTGACTCAGGTAATTCCTGGAAGGCAGAATTCAGCCCTCCGGGTGCAGTGGGGATCTATATGTAATTTTTTTCATGGCAGCAATATAGCAGACTGACTGACCCATTAGCCGTGGCCTCCCTTACTATCTCTCACTTGCTCTACAGGCTCTTTGGGATTTGTACTAAAGAAGGCTGTTGAATGGCAGGGCTGAGCCATTCCCAACTCCTTTGTTCCCAAGCCAGGTCCACCAATATCAGAACTGACCTTCTCAGCACAGTAATACTTGCAGGCATCTTGCTTTGCTGCTGTCTCCTGGAAAACATCATTTTCACCTGAAGAATAAATATATGGCCCCTTGCTAGTTTCTCTCCTATTTATTTTTATATAGCTATGAAGTATCAATATAATGATGAACTCCAGATGCCTGGAGCTATAAAAACTCTGATACTGACATCACTGAATGATTGATGCCATTACTGACACTCTGCGCTCTGAAACTCAGACGCGGTGGAACGGGACTTCCACGTAGGTCAAACAAAGGAACCACACAAAAAGTTAATCAAACAAAAGGACTTTTCATCAATACACCATTGCATAGCTTTTCCTGCCCAACTTTTCCTGTATCTTTTCAAGGAAGGAAATAGAAGACCTAGTAAAGTTATTTTTTACTATGTATTCTGAACTGTGATGTCAGGGGATGCCTATGGATTAAATCTTAATTTCTAGTTTTCACTCCTATTCTTTCATATAGAATGATCTGTCCTGCAGAGTAGGAGTAACCCAGAATTACCACCCACTCTTTCCCTTCCACTTAAGACTGTTCTTCACATTGAAGTATTTTATTATCGGGAATTGTGAGGGATATGGCAGTGTCATTCACTGCCCTTTGACATGCAGTCTTCACCCATCTAAGTAAGTGCTTGGTTCACTGCTAGATTTTGTGAGGATTAGCAAGAGTAGTTGCATCAGAAAAATAAAATTACCTTCATTTTTCCCACTAAAATTGTGAAACAACCAGAGCAATTCTAGATGGACTCGAATATAGTGCAATTTGTTTATTTTTGTCATTAAACTTAATAAAAGCAAACTGGATATTATGTACTTACAATCTCTTTCTTAAAATATACATTTTGACATAAATGTCACCAGAAGGGTTTGCTATCTCCACAGAATTATTTAGGGCTAGACTTGTGTTATTCTAGAGTTTTGTTGTGTTGTGTTGAAGAGAGCAAAATGTAATAAATAAGGCGAAATAATCATCACTTTAGCTGGATAAGCAGTAAATGAGCCGAATGATCTAAACTGACTATACATATATATATATATATATAGTAGTTTTATATATATATATATTAGTTATAGTAGTTTTATATATATATATATAATATTTATATTTTATATATATACTTTTATATATATATATATTTTATATATAAACTTT
>VWPW01031322.1:115222-167970 GCA_013389825.1 Crypturellus undulatus
TTTATATATAAACTTTTATATATATATATATTTATATATATATATATATATATACACATACATATAGTAGTTTTATCGTAGCTGTGGAATCCTGGAAAAAAAAAAGGCAGAGTTCTGAAGTCAGCAGATTAAAAAAAATGCACATCACAATTAAATTTTCCGGGTTTTTATTTATTTATTTATTTTTCTCTGAGGGGAACTGATGTCTAGGATCCTCACTGCCCATGGGAGGGGAAGTATTTAAGAGACCCTTTGGCTAAGTGAGATCAGAACTTATATAACTCCCCTATAGCTTGATGAGCCGGAGGTGAAAGCTGCACTTAAACCCTGGGAAGTGGGCTATGTGGATTAAGTGTGCATGCATGCAGAACGGGATGGAGTCCTTGCATTCTGACTCTCATTTTAAGGAGAAAAAAAAAAAGGAAAAAATCCCACAAGAACAAAAATCCCTTTTATTTATTTGGAGAAATGAGGCTGCCTGTTGGGCAGGAGACTCCTCAGTGATAAGCACTCTCCTGGAGACAGCAGCTGTCTGTCTCTGAGCTGTGTCCATGAAATGCCTGGTCTGGCACATCCTTTCCTTGAGTCTGCCTCTCCCTGGCTGCCTTGTTGACAGCAGCTTGTATGTGGTGACACACTTATGTGTGGTGTCTTCTCCACTGGAAGAAAGCTTTGGCGGAAACTTCGTCATGTCTCCTTCAGTGTAGCTTTCAAGTCCCTTGGCAAGGCTGGAGTAATCTCTCTCGTCACCTCCTGTTAGGTCATCCAATGGGCAGGGACATAAAAAGCTTAGCAAGGACAGTTGAAGACATAGAACATTATTGGAAATGATGCTAGTTGAGTTTCAAATGTCAGAAACGCTAACTGAATCCAAACCATCCAAACATCCTCCTGAAGATGCCACTTGAACGCTTCTCCTTTTCTGTAGACAATGATACATAGCCCAAGGCTTTAAAATCCGTCCCATTATCAGTTTTTATAAGTCAGGCAGGAAACAGTGTCCTGTAAGTATATATAAAGAAGAAATCCAAGCTGGCAGAGAACTGGGCTGGGTATGTCACCAGGTTTTTATCAACTGTGGCAGCAGTTACTCCAGTGCCTTTAACGGGTCTGTTTGATGGAGTTATGGAGACATTTTTGACTCTGCTGCAATCAGGAAAGCATCCATGGTCTTTATTTCTCCTCTTTGAATAAGTGAGTTTCTGTTTCTAGTTGCCAAATACAAAATTAATCCCATGCACATCCTTATGAAGACAATGAAACTTAGCATGGATTGTTCTGCAACTTCTTTCCTCTGTCTGTCATATAGTAGAGTCAGAGATAAGAATGAAGGAAAAGCTTTGTTTGGTAACTGCCTCCATCTCTTTGCTTATGCAGAATTAGGTCCTGTTCTGTGTTGTCCATTTTTCAGCGATTGAAATGAAGCACTATCTACTTTGGGTGTGTTTCTGGTTAAAAGACTTTATCACTAGACTTCCTTAGCAGGAGACTGCAGGTTTCTGTCTCTCCCCTGTGTCATCCTATACCATCCATTTCTTCTCCTCCTCGATAAAATAGTCGCTATTCTTCCACACCTGGAACTGATATTTTTGTTCCCTGTGTATTTATCTATCCTTGATAAAGTAAAATATATCCAATTTATTGAAAAAAAATAAATAAAAGTCCCTATCTTTTTGTTTGTTGAACTTGCTTCAGTGAACCAAAGTTACTGGGCTTCAAATCCCAGACATTTTTCAAGATCTTATAGCTAAGTTAAAAAAAACAAAAGCCTTTGAACTTTACAATACACAAGAGAGCTATAATTATTTCCCTGATAGGGCTACTAAAAAATCCTCCAATTTAGGGACATTCTTTATCTTTCCTACAATCTCCCTAATAGGTAGAGTAGGTGAAAAGGGATTCAAGGTTAGAAAAAGAATGCTTGTATGTACATAGGATTACAATTAAAAATCTCTTGTCTCCAAAACAGTGATTTCTTTGGATAACTTCACCTATAACACATCTGCCAAGGATGAGGAAGAAAGTTGGATAAATCTGATTAGAATTTATAGTGTTCTGAAATTTGACTTCCTCTCAGACACATTGGCAGCATTTAGAAATAGGTGAAATCAATATTTCAGGGAAGTATATTTCTTGTGAAACATGGAATACAACTTTACCCCACTGTTGTGGCTCTATTTCTTTATTTTTCTAAAGCACCTGCTTTGCCTACCTGATTAGAACAAGTCAGAATAGGTCTAGAGCTATTAGACCAAAATATGTCAATGTTCAGGACAGCTCCATGAAATCTTTTTGTAGCTGAGACAAAGTGTGTTTCCAATATGTAAAGCCCATGAGAATTTCCCAAATCAGCTGTCTTTTATGCCTCATCTGTATCATAAAATTTCTACCTCACCGAGGATGATAGGAACCCTAATATTAACCACTGATGTTATTTTTTAGTGCTCTCTCAGGCTCTCGCCATGTGTGGATATTGCTCTGTCTTACTTTTCATATATATATTCTGTTATTGTCTCACTTGTGATTTGACAAATGCTAGACCAAAACAAGCTTATTGTTTTATTTCCCAATGGACAGTGATTGCTCAACAGTAGAAAACTCAGCTCACAAATGCCAAGAAAAGAAAACTAATGATGACTCCCCCTGACTGCACTGTGTGCTAATAACAACTTAGCTCTCCACACCTCCTCCTGCCAGGTAGTCTTCTAAAACCCTCGCTCCTTCCCAAACTGGAACACTTAAGCTAACCCTGGTGTGCTATCGTGTTATGAAAAACTCTCTTTCCTCTCACGCGTAGTGAGCAGCAGAATAGCACATGTTGGCACTGAGTGGCCATAAAGATATGCAGCCCCAACAGGTGCTAAATCATTTTCTTTCTTCAGATACGTTGTTTCTGACTTTCTCCAACCTCAGACATATTGAATATTTTCTGCCTGATGTTTTGAATGTTTTCAGTGCAACCTTTCAACAATCAAGGTTCTAGAGAGCGATTGTAAAGCCTATTTGCATACTAGCTGGGCCCTCTTTATGTTACTTTATGGAAGGATGAGATCTTCATTGGTGTCTGTGATTCCACTCTGTACTTTACTTTATAAATATTTTCCCAGAACCTGCATCCTCCACAGGTCTATAAGATGAAGACTACCATAACACCAGTCAAACACAACTTTAGGTTCAAGATCCTCTGGTAGGGAGCAGCAAGGGAGAATTACTCCATAAGTGACAGGGAACTGACTGTGCCTCCTCTCATGGGATGCAGTCGCACAATGTCTGAGCAGGGGTGGCAGGGATGCTTGTTGGTAACAAGGTCCACCAAGAGCCTCAGACATGGAAAGCAGTGAGCCAAGCCCAGAGCCTATCCCAGCAGCCCAATCAGGAGCAGAATGAAACAGAACAAGAGACAGAGCTGGAGACAAGGCTGCAAATGTGGGTCCAGAGATGAGCCAGAAAACAAGGCCAAAGGTAGGACTAGAGACAAGTTTCAGTGTACATCTGTAGGGTCTCTCAGGAGGGACCTCAGATAGGCAAGCTACCTTCAGTGTGTGTCTGAAGTCCATCAGGAGTGGGGGCCAGAAACCAGCTGGTGACCAGCACTTCTACAGCATAGCTCAGTCGTGGATTGAAGATCCAGGGCTGAGATGAAATTGATAGGAGATACGAGTGAAGGCCCCAGCTGATGCTACTCAGGGCCATTAAGCTCTGCTAGTGCGCTCAAAACCCTGACATCCACCTCATCTACCCAGAATGGCAGTCAATTTATGGTTAAGGCACTGACACTTGTTAATCCACATGTCTGAAAGCTGGCTAAGCTCCATTAGAACTGATAAATGTATAGACAAATCTACCTAAGCATAAGCCATAAGCTTGACATATCCAAGCATATTTGAGATAACCAGGAGGTGACTGCCATAGCATAGGATCTACAAGAGATGTGCATGTCTCTGAAGTACTGGAGACTAGGTGACATCCATGTGAGGCAGCTATGCAGGGTCTTGCAGAGACCCACACCTGAACAGTTATTACCCATTTCATCTGCCAGGCATCTTAGTTCCTTTTAAATGCCATAGAAGAATTGACTAACAAACTCATCATGAAGATGAGAACTCTTCAGGTTAATTTAACAGTCTCTTCTTTCTCAGGCTATTGTACGCATCTCTGGAAGCCTCTATCTCATAATGATTTTGGCAGATGGCTTCTGTTCNCATAGGATCCACAAGAGATGTGCATGTCTCTGAAGTGCTGGACATCCATGTGAGGCAGCTATGCAGGGTCTTGCAGAGACCCACACCTGAACAGTTATTACCCATTTCATCTGCCAGGCATCTTAGTTCCTTTTAAACGCCATAGAAGAATTGACTAACAAACTCATCATGAAGATGAGAACTCTTCAGGTTAATTTAACAGTCTCTTCTTTCTCAGGCTATTGTACGCATCTCTGGAAGCCTCTATCTCATAATGATTTTGGCAGATGGCTTCTGTTCTTTTCTTCCTCTGTCCTCTCACCACAAGGACAAACTATCCATTGAACTCAATATGGGACAGAGATGTTATAGAAAAACAGACAGATATGGGTAAGGAGACTATGTTTGTCCTGGCAGCTCTTTAATCCAATCTTCCCTCTCCCATTTCAATTATATGCGCTCCAGGCCCATGCTTGGCTCCATGCTCAGGGCTGCAGCCTTAAGGCCATTCCAGAACCAGTTCTTATTACACTGGCAGCACATCGTTGACTACAGAAACTAGGATACTGACAGATAAACTTGTCCAGAAAAGAGAGTAGCGCACTTAAACTATAATCACCATGAGTCACTACCGCAGCTTTTTCGAACCAAAGGAAGTATTTTGACTTGTGCTCCATTTTCAGTAAAAAGCCAGAATGTTCTGCAGAAATCAGACACCCTTAAAAATAATAATTTCCTTAGTAAGACACATTTTCTTCTGGTAAGTAGTTTTAATGCAAGATTTGCAGCCAGTTGTTGGAATAATCTCCTGTTCAAGAGAGATTTTTTTTTTTCAGTTTGAACATCAGGAAAGGTAAAGATGGAGTTAAAGTGAACACAAACAAAAAATAATTAGTGGAAATAGAATGATGTTGAAATTAAATATTTTGAAAAATTCCAGACAAAGGTTTCATGGGAGGTTAAAAGTTTCCGTGTCCTCCTTGGGCACTGAAAATTTTATTCAAGATTTCGTGGAGTCTGCCTGGTTTTGGTTTCTCTTTGTTAAAAACTGTTTGACAGATGGAGAAGGAGAACAAAGTCTGATTAAGAACCATAAAGCATGTCATAAGAAGATCTCTATGGAAGATGGTAAAAGCATTAGAGAAACATAGAATATTAAAGTTTCTTTCTTTCCCTCTTCCCTCAAACACCTGCATGAAAGATGAATGTATAAGAAAATGAAAAAAGAGAAAGAATTATCCACAATAGTGAGCTGGAAGTATCTAACTTACTACTTTTTGTGGAGCAAAACTAGAAAATGACTAAAAGCACTGACAAACAGTTTGCAGCAGTGTTGAGGGGATGAAAACATATCACAGGTATCGAGGTTGCTTTTGAAGACACAGTTCTCCCATCTCATCACACCTGATCACACGTGCTCAGTGTAGGAAAGTGAATGCAAAAGGGCTGCATTTGCACAAAACACTCTGTAAAACAACAGCCTGGCCCAGCCAACAAGGTTTCACCCAAATGCCTGCGAAGGGGCAGAGAAAACCTTTGGTAATTTTGCCAGTACATGTCTAACACGATAGAGAAGCAGCTGCAGTCCAGATTCCTGATCATTAGTTTTAATGATCTCTTCAGTAAGATCCTGCAGGATAAAAACAGGTCTAGAAGAATCTCAAATATTTACCTAGGAAACACAAGGAACGGAAAAATAATTGGGCTGGAACAGCTGCACGGCAGGATACAGCTGCTTTGATGTGAATTAGCTCCTGCCGCACCAGAGCTTGTGGCTCCATCCTCACTCACAATACCATCTCTGATGAAGCACAAAGTTTGGGAGTGGTTAGCACTAAAGGATAGCTAATCTGGGAGCTGGGAGTGGGTTCCTCCTCATTACTTTTACAGCTTTCACTCCTACCTGTCCCTGTTAAGAGTAGTGCTGTGTCTTCCCTTTCTGCATAGACAGGGATAGTAAAGCTTATTGCTTTTGTACATACCAGTTCTTCTTATTTCAAGATTTCTATTCTTAATGTATCCAAATGTAAAAGGAAAAAAGGTAAATAAATAAATAAATAAATAACACAGCCTCCTACTTACCTTTCACCAGTCAGAAATACATGTTGGACTGTTTTCTGTCATTAGCATCTTAAAGTAGTCTGAAAGTTGGAAGCAGGGCAATAAGGAGTCGTGACTTTTCTCCTAGAGGAAACTGCAAGGGAGAGCTAGGGTATTTGAATCAGCTTTTAACTCATCACAGGTGAACTACGGCCTGAGACTGCAAAAGTCAGGGGACGGATGGTTAATCTTACTTTGTTTTCAGAATAAAATAATTGTTTTACCCAACTCCAGCTTTTGGAATATGATTTTCTAGAATAATCTACAGATGACATCTGTGTTATTTTTATGAATTGTACACTTAATTCAATTTAGTCATGTGATACTCTTTATCCTGCTACATGGAATTAAACACAAATTGTTATTGATAAGAGCAGCCAGAAAAAGAAACTCGGAGAGAGAGAAAAAATGCCTTCAAAGAATGTATCAGAGGGTCCTGAAAGAACAAAATAGGTTTAGGAGAAGTGCCAGTTTAACTGACTATACCTGGTAGGTATGTATGTTTTTTTCCAATGTTGGTGTCTAAGACCAAAAAATGAGTGAACTCTTATGAATCATTCATACAGGCAAATTGAAGGGAAGCAGGAGTTGGGGTAAGAGAATAAGGGAGGCATGACAAAAAACTATTTGAGGAATATGTTGCAGAAGTGGGACCAAAAGAGGCAGTAGATGAAAGGAAGCTCCAGCAACAAACCGGGCCATCTGGGTTGAATAGGAGCATCCTATGTGGAGAGTAAACTTTCATTAGACTAGATGCAGCTTGGCTCTTGGGGTAACTCTTTTGGCAGCTTTTTGAATAGATAAACAATCCCTCATTTTGATGAGGGCCTTTTACATTGTTTTTCTCAGGAAGTGGCCAAAGTCCTCCCAAAGGAACTTCTTGGAGACACAAGGACAGCTGGCACAGCAAGACCCACCTCCAGAGTAGCTGCACTGTGTCAGGAGTGAAAGGTGCTGGTTGCCTGACAGCAGCGTTTGAAAGGGGCTGAGGGGGCGTGATGCACGGTTTGGTCTGTATCATGATAGAGATTTTTATTTTTGGATAGCTTTAGTGCAAGAGTTACTCCTAAAATAGCTCTGGCAAACAGCTTACCCCAGTTAGACCCAGTCGTACGCTAATCTAACCTAAGCCATTCCACTGCTGCAATAAGCACTTGCACAGCCTTTGGGATTACTTTAACTATCCTGGTGCAATTTCACCTCAGCAGTTGTACTGATGAGGCTTTCACCTATAGATCAGTCTGGAGTGAAGTCCCTATTTTGCTTCTGTCACTCAGTGCATTCAAGTTATGCTTTTATATCACTTCAGAGGCATGCTCTCATGCACTCAATTATCTCGGTTTAATGCAAATTGTTAAGGTCATTCTGCTGTTAATTAATTGGTTGAGCCACATTAAAATAGTCTCTCTGAAACCCTCTGCATTAGATATTAATGTGAACTTCTCCATAGATCTAGAAGTTTAAAGCGAGTATCTCACCAGCCATCTAAATGAAACTTATGTGCTAGGGTGAGAGTTATTCCCTGTATTGCAGAAGAGAAAGATTTCAGATAACATTTCAGCTGTATTTAGATGTCATTTGGAGAGATTCTGTCTGAAATACCAAATGAAATCTATGTGCCATAAAGAGGGTAAGTAAAAAAGTGAAGATCATTTAGCTATAACTGAAAAGCTCAGATTGTTAGCAGGGAAATGATGAGAGGCAGTAAAATAACTGCTTTTTAAAAACGCACCGAGAAACGGGGAAGCCACCTGTGAGGAACGTCTAAAAGCTTGACCACACTATACAACTGACCATATCGTTTTTAATAATCTCCTGGTGTAAACTTGGGGAAGTTTATTCACAAACATCATTGTAATTTCCATGGGCAACTAATCATTGCTATTATGCTCATGCCCAGCTGCAGCTGGCTGCTGCTATAAATGGAATGCTGCATTTTTTCCCCTGTAGTTTGTTTTGGTAATTAAGATTCTGATAATTAGAGCATTTTTGTGAGAATGAGAAGCACGAAATCTCTGCAGTGCTCACCTTGTGACCAAGTTATTCATCTGAAAAACTTAGGGCTTATTGATGGATGGGGTTGTTCCCTGAGTCCTCCACTGCCATTGTTCCTCTTTCAAGGATCTTGGAGTGCTGCTACGAATGGTTGCTCCGCTTGGAAAGCACCACTACAGACCTTCCCTCTGCATCTTATTTACCTGATTTCTTTAAGTGCAATTTAGAGAACAGGCTGACTGCTTTTTGGGTTATTGGAAATTCTCCATCCTTCAGTTAGGACATAAGGGAAATAAGTAAGGAAAAAAAATCTTCACCCTGAAGTTAGTTAAGTGGGGGACAAGGGCTCATAGGGGTAGTGGAAGGTCCATCCCTGAGGAGAGGCAAACCTCGTTGGACAAGATTGAACGCATCTAAGTTTGAAGTTAGTCCTGCTTTGAACAGGAGGTGAGACTAGAAATCTCCAGAAGTACTTTCAAACCTATGTTTTCTATGATTGTGTTCTCTTCTTAAGGTGTTTATTTCTATTAAGAACTGAAGTGCAGAAAAGGCCATGCAATCCTTTAATCCGAAGTGTTGTGGAGTTTCGGCTGGGGAAGCCAGTAATCCTGGACTGAGTCCAAGAAGTAATTCAGGCTTCACACTTCTCTTTGTACATTTATCAGTTTTCTCGTGAGGTCTATATCATTGTAGATATGTATAATATGAGTCAAAAATGTTACCATACCAAATGGTGAAAAGTCTTAAACCAAGATATGAGCTACTATCAATAGACTCTGCATGTAGCTGTTGGGTGGGAGCTGAGCTGATGTTATATCAGGCCAGCACAAATTCACCAGCATGATATTAAGAAAGCAAAAGAGCTTCCTATGAAGAACCAAAGACCAGTGCTGTATCAGATTTTGTACACATGACATTGCAACATCAGGGAGTGCTTTAGTTGAAGCAGCTGAAACTGACTGATATTAGGTAGAAAGAAGGCATTTCTGTCTAAAAATAGTGGGTTCTGGATACAGAAGCTGCCGTATTACCTAGTGTCTTTGAAAGTCTTTAAGCTTTATCTTATATGAAATGGTAGAATTTAGGTTATGAAGTTTGTAACTTTGCTGACCAAAACCTAGGGCTCCTGAACAGTATGGGCGGTCACCTTTCTGATGAGAAAATGCCCAGACCCAGCTGGGGTCCTCCGAAGCAGATCTTTCTCTGTTTTAATTCCCCAATGAACTTACAGTGGTGCTCATCATGATCTTCTTGGTCTCCTGTTCTGTAGAAGTTTAATGATTATTGGTTAGAGAGTCTGGCCCAGAACTGAGGATATTTGGGTTACATTTCTCCCTTCTGCCTTAAAAGTTTGGCGCCTGTCTCATGCGTGGGCTTTGCACAGGGAGGATTCTCTGCCTGCCCACCCAAAATGGAGCTGGACAAACAAGACAAAAAAGGATGTGATTGTGGTACTGTGGTTATAGCACTTTGCTGGGTAGGGGGAAGAACTTTGTCCTGCTCCTAAGCTACTCTTATATTTTAACATTTATCTTTCATTAGTAACAACATTTAGGTAAAGCACAGGAAGTCTATCAGAGTCATAAGAATACTCATGTAATTCAGAATGCAAATAAAACACATGATTATACTTTGCTAACTCTGTAGGCTGCTTGAGATACATAAATTATAAACTATTTGAAGCCATGAGATGAGACATTAGGATTCTGCTTCAGTTTTTCTCCAGATTTTTATTAAAAAAAGACTTGAAATAAATGAAGATCAGGCAAATTAATTTGCATATAAAATGAGGTCTGCTTGGAGTTCTCTAATATCTGAATGGCTGCTGTGACAGACCCTTACAGAAACAGCAAACTCCAAGGCTTTTAGAAAGAATAATATCTCTTCATTACTTCAGCGGATAGTCTTGGAAAAGGTAAGCTGTTGCTGAGGAAAAACCCTTCCACAGAACTGTAAATAGTTATCAATACAAGAACCTTTCTCAATGTTGTTCAAACAACAGTTTTGGGGAAAATAGGAGAGGCTGTAAAATTGGATATATTTTTCAATTTAAAAAATGTCATTAAAATTGTTATTTTGTTAATTTGTAAATGTCAGAGAAATCTGTTCATTTTCAGAAATTATAGGAGTGTTCTTATGTTTATTTGTTCTTCTAAGATATGATTCTAGTGAACACTATTGAATCATCTTAAGAGCAAGCACATATAACTCCAGAACTTTGATTATGAGCTAGAGATTCAGACAGGATGTGGGGAAAGAGATAGGATCTAGATATGAGAGCAATTCAGAGAAGGAACTTGCTAACTTTGATCCTTAGTTTACATGGGATAATTTAACAAATCAGTAAGGACCTTGTTTTCAAAAATGACTTTTGATTTTGCAACTGATCTCTAACTCTGAATGATTTTCAGAGTTACAGACCTCATCTAATATGAGTGGGAGACCCAGAGTGGAATATTCCTGGAATTTTATGTTCCGTGTCTAAACTGAGGATCACAGGAATTGTGGCATCATAAATAAAAAGCCAATTTTGGATGTTTCACCCAAGACCTTTCCTAACAATACTGCAGGCCCAAAATGATCTTGTTCTTATTCTTGCTGAAATCAGTGGCAAAACTCATACTGACTTAAATTCGTGCTTTGAATTATTGAAATCTTGGGGACATGGAGGAATTTCATAAGTATTTGATTAGCATTTAGAAAATTGAACCTCCTTCTTGTAGATGTGGACACTGTGGACAAAGTGAGCGTACACAACTTGAGTAATAGCAACACTGCCAATTACAAATAAGAACGGGACATTTTATTTAATTTACTGTTAGTTTATGTATTCATTCTATAATAGCATCAGCGATCGTTGGTACACTTGGTGTTCCTTGGATGATGATGGATTAGAAACTGTTCCTTGAAGAATGGCCCTGGGCACTCCTCATTGTTTTCCTTTCTCTTTCAGACACTTTATTAAGCACCAAGCTCTGTTCCAGTGCAGACTTCCATTTGATTAAAAGCAAATGATTCTCTCAGTCAGGTTTCTCTGGTTAAGAACCATTTACTATGTCTATTCAGGCAGGTCTGTCAAACTGTGACCTTTCCTCATGCCTGACATGTTTACGTTGGCAAGGTCACTGAGAGGGACATAAATTGTTCAGACTCAATGAAAACAATCAGAACATTTAAATCACAAGCAGATCGTAACCCGGTGACACAGCAATGGAAATATCTCAAAATGCTGCCCACATTTTTCAAATGAGATGCTGTTATACTATTGATTTATGGGCAGTGATATTTCAGCAAAAGAGAAACGTGAAAAATATCTGCATCTGGCATTGGTTAGGAGATGTCTGGAGGTAGGTGAGACTGATCCAAACCTCAGACTATTCAATACAGCTACATTTACCCTAAGAAACTACCTGTGTCCAAAAACATCGTTTTGACCAACTGGCTCAGAATAGCTAATTTTTCTCTCTACAATACAGCAACCATGTATAGAACTAGAGAAATGAGTTTCTTTCTGATGCTCCATCCTAGGGAAAGTGCTAGATAGCCCAGACCAAAATGATGCCAGTCTGAAAAACTGAGCAATATGCACAGTCTAAGCCTGGTGCCCATTGACACTCCTGAACAGTCTTGCTTGGTCCAGTGAGCTCTAGATCATTTAGCCCCATTTCATTACAGTTAATAAAGGGGAAGCTTAGATGGACCAGTTTCCCTCCCCAGAGGAGGAGGGATCTGTCACATTTAAGATGGATGGACAACGCTGCTTTCTTGAAGGCACCTATCTGTCTTCCCAGAATGTACTGGGAATTTAGGTTGGCAGCTGAATGATGTAGGCACTTCTAGGCAGTGCCTGTAGTTAGTTGGGACAAATCTGGGGCTTTGTGTTTCCTTCTTTTCCCCAGGGAATTGTGAAATGTATGGACTGGCTGAAGTTTGGCTCTCAGGAAGCCTTGTTCAATGTGCTCACATCTTGTATGTGTTCAAATCACAGTTTAAGCAGGTGTATACAGTGGAAGTATTAACCACTTAACATTTCTGCTCTCAGATTGAGTTTTGGTGTATGTATTTTTTTGTATAAGAAATATACAAACCCAGACAGGTGGCAAGAGCAATCCAGCTGTAGACAGCCAAAGCAAATTGCTTTTTCATATAAAGTGCTGACTTTTATTAACTGAGGTTTGTTATTATGGTTGTATGAAACAAAGGAAAAGACAAAAGCCAGGTAAGACTTGCATTTACATGACCCTTATTCTAAAGGCAGAATTACTAATAAATCTCTAGCTTCATATTAAAAGCTACTCCCAGCTGACCCACTTTAGGGTGGTTGGTAAATGGAATTGAAAGAGCAATTGGAAGGGCCCAGCTGCTATTTGTGTGCCATCAACAACAAGAAATTACGTGCCCTCACCTCACTAGCCCGTTAAGCTTGGGACATATTTTAATGCTATAATCCACTTGTCAGCAAACATATTTTGTTCTATGCTTTGAATGAACAAAAGGGAACATAACTATTGTAACATAAATCTGAATCAAATCTGAATCAAAGCTAGCCAAAACTTTGTAGATTTTGGGTTACTTTCCCCTGTTTTGGAAATCATTTTAATTCTTCTAGTCCAAGTGGTTTTTGTATTTTAGGACCAAAAAGTGATGAAAAGAAAAGGTAACTGTCTAAAAGTCTGAAAGTACAGATAATAATAATGCCAATAAAATCACTGTTCATGCTGGACTTCACTGCTTCCATCTTCAAGGTAGGTGGAGAGATACAGACAGAGCTGTAAGTGCCTTTTTCCAATGAGAACTGGACTCTTGGAGACCACTAGATGCAGATAAAGAAGAACAAAGTTAAATCTCTTCATTAATCTGTTCCTAAAGTGACCTTGACATAGCAGGGCAGGTAAGAGTAGAACTACATAATGTTTATTATTTTTCTTTGCAGGAGAGAAGGAGGGATTTGGAGTGGGAGAGATACTAGTGCTGGTCCTGCTCTCACCAGCAAGAGTTTCCTATGAAGTTGTCTTTCTTGTCTTGCTTGCTGGCATCCAGGAATCAGAAGCTGGAAACTACAAGACTGTGCTGAGCAGCAAGGCAAAAAAAAAATAAAAGGATTGCAAGATTTAAATTCTGATCTTGGAAACTTTACAGCACACTTCAGTAATCAGGAGCTTCCTTTTAATATGAGAAGAAGAGAGGAGAAAAGTAATTCCAAGAATTTAAGGCTCCAGGAAATACAGTATGCTACAGGACTGGTGATTAATCCCTGTAGCTGGCAAAGCTGTGTCCACATTACAAGCGTTGCTCCCTGTCCTGCATAAGGAACGGCACCTGCAGTTCAGCTACATCCGCTTAGTCCAACACAAAGCCCATGAGCTTGTTCCTCTTTCTCTTTTGTGGACACTAAGACTCTGTTTTCTTCTGTACTGAAATCTAGGGTTCAAGTCTCACATATCCATTAATCCTATTATTGAATTTAAAGTCTTCCTGGACTTCTTTATTTTTATTTTATTTTATTTTATTTTATTTTATTTTATTTTATTTTATTTTATTTTATTTTATTTTATTTTATTTTATTTTATTTATTTACTTTTGTGAGCAACCAAATGGATCATCCACCATAAAGCCCTGATGATACAATTCTAGGTCTTTGGAACTCTTCAGGCTAAAATCTTCTGTTCTCAATATCCTGCAAATGTCTGTGATGTCTGTGTTTTTTTGTTTTTTGTTTTGTTTTGTTTTGTGTTTGTTTGTTTTTGGGAGTAGCAAATCCCCTCCTCTAACAGTAGGTCAAGATGAAAACTCTGGGTGTGAAACTGCTTTTTCAAGCACAAATTTTCATCTATTCTATAACTATTGGGTGATAGAGAAATTGTTATTCTATCAGCATGATGTGTACTTACTGAACACACTGCATGCAGAGATAATTTTGAATTAATGTTAATGTCCAAACTAGTGTTGTCACTTTTTCTTTTTTTTTTTTCTTTAGAGTTTGGAAAAAAATAATTCTTTCTTCCCCTGGCCTTTCCTTCTCACTTTTCCACCTAGGGGAAGAGAAAACAAAACTAATGAAAAAGGGGGCAAAAAATCTCACTACTTAGAAATAGCTGAACCTTTTTCCTACTTAATTTCTGTCCCCATCTGTTAATTTAACAGGGTATCCTTCTGAGAGAAAAAAGATCTCCTTCAGAACATCTGCTTCCATAGACAGCTCTGAAAACCTCGAGACCACTGAAGTACAGCATCTCCAAAGGATCTCTAGAGAGTTATCTTATGCAGAGAGCTGATGCAACCAGTCACTTCTAGAGTTCGTAGTTCTCCTGGTCCCATTACAATGTGCAGGAATGAAATAAGGATCAAATTAACTGTATTTACCCAGGTGCCCTCGGACACTTTTGTCCATTTTTGATGGACACTTTTGTCCATCAAAAACATGTCCCATGCAAAGGACATAAAGCTGGGTGCTTTCTATGGCCAGTTAGCATGACATTAGCTCAGCCCCTCAGCTGCTCTGGACAGCACATGCTGGTTTCCCTATTGCAATTACTACAGAGTTAAGAACATCCTTATTTAAAGCCACCTTTGTTAGTGATTCCATGGTCAACAGTTTCCCTTTCAGTACATTACTGACATTCCTGGGAGGACTATCAAGGCAGAGATCATATCTTCCTGTGTGCCAGCTCATATCTTCCTGTGTACCAGTAAAAGGCCATCCTCATCTGTCGTGCAAACTCTATTTCAGGACTAATTTCATTTTTGGAACATTTTGCCATCTTTGATTTTCTTCTTGATTGCAAAGCATACTAACACAAAGCAAGAAAAAAAAGAGATCTTAATTTCTGGAGTGTTTATCCACTCCCCTGAAATCCTAATTGCTTGTTAGTCACCTCCTAATTGATTGCTGTGGAATAGTGATTAGGAAGGCTCATACAGAGGATAATGACTTCAGGTGGGATGAATGCAGGAAAGTTTGCATAATAACTAGGCATTCCTGTAAATCACCTTCTTAATAAAGAAGAATCATATAAGGGCCAGCCTTGGGGAGGCTGTGGTATGGGAAGGACCTTTCACAGATCATACAGTTGTGTGCTCTGCTCAGGGCCTGGACCCGGTATCCGGTTTTAAAATGAGACCTCGCTACAGGACTCTGAGGTATTTAACTGCCTTAAAAATGTCTGGATGATTTACAAAAATTCTCTATCCAGGTAAGAATGTAAATCTCATGGAAGTTAAAAGGGAAAGCCATTTGTATGCTGTAATAGTTGTCCTTTGGCACTTCTCTGGATCTTTAGAGGTCTATGTACTGCTGTAAATCTGGTCTGAAAGGGTTATGACCACCCAGGGAATGAGGTGTGAGAGTGCTTCACGGTCAGCTAAAGCTAGAGCACATCTCTGTTTTCTCAGCCTTCCCTGAATTGCTGTTTGCCTTTTCCATTTATATTTGAAGAGGGGACTGTCATTTGCCTTGTCATTGTTCACTTCTTGGTATGAAAATAGTCCCCCAAAATTAATGTCTCTACAGCAAATGGTAGTGTGAGGCTTGATGGCAAAGCAGGCTGCAAGTGCGCCAGTTTCCTGAACCTCGTGGCACATAGAAGTGTTAGAAGGATATCTGTTCCTCAGCCTGAAGGAGTATAAGCTCCCTTACAGATGGGTAAATCCAGGATAAAAGAGCGTGCATACTGGTGCCAATAGCCATTGTTTAGTTCCTGGTATGCGAACGTGCCAAGGCCATCGATATCACAATCCAGAATTCATGGCTATGGAGAACAGATGCTGGGGTATCCTCCATCCCCTGAAGCCTGCTTACTTCTGCCCAAAGTTTAAGCTTGTGCTGTACAAAGAGCAGGACTCTCTTGAGGCAGGATGTCTCTGTGAGCAAGAAAAAGCTCCTGGTTTGTAGAGAGTTCAGCTAATGCAGAACTGTTTCCCCACTTAAGAAAGAAACAAAAGACACAGACTGTCCCGTAGGTTTTATTTCTTGAGTGTCATTTCAGCACCTCTCTTCTCAAAAGATGCTTTGGTAGATACTGAGGAATGCAGCTTCAAGACATTTCCCCAAGCTGAGTAAATCTCCATTTCACAAAGGCAGAAGCAGAAGTTTGTAGTAGGAACACGAGGAAAGACAGTGTCATCTCCAGGATGAGCACTTATGCAACCACCACAGGAGACACAGCGAGAGAGGCAGATATCTAGACGCTGATTATCAGTCACCTCCAGCTTGACCTCCATTTCTGAATCTCTGGCATGGGGAGGACGACCTGTTCATCTGGGTAAGACTGATCCAGGCCTGTGGCCTTCTTTGCTTCTCTCACTCACCCAGGTTTCTATTTTCTCATGAGTTCCTAGCTCCAGATTTCCACGAGGGAACCACCACGCTGTAGCAAGTCTGCGCAGCGCAGGGACCAGCCCCGAGAGGAGCCTATCCCCGGCACACACTGCCCAAAGCGCAGCCTGGCTGCAGGCGCGTAGCCATGCGCGCGACCGCCTCACCCTTGGCAGCTTGCAGACCCTTTCTATATTTGGCATCATGCTCCAACTGTTCCTTTTCCCGCTCCATAGCGCCTCTAACCCAGGACAAGCTGAAGGATGTGAAAGGATTGGCAGGCTCTGCTCACCATTATTGCTATGTCTTGGTATCTGCAACTAGCTCTATTTTTAAAAAATACTCAAGAGCTAAGTGTTGTAGAGCATCTCCTTATGATATAATTTTCCTAGTCCTTGTTTTTGGTCAATTTAAAACGCTTGGATATGATGTGTTCCCTTCAGTCTTCCTCCACCATGTGCCTTCACCAAGTTTATAATTTTTTTGTACCACTATGCTCTGTCATTGCAGGAAAGTGAGATCTGTTTGCATTCTGCATCAGGAATGACTGGGATGGGAGGAAAAGAGGATAAGAAATATAAAGCTAGGACTTTCCTGGCACTTTGACCATCATTTTGTGATATTTAACCACGTTTTTCTTTAAAACAGCAACAGCAATCAGAATTAACTTTTCCAGTTACTAGCATCCAACTACTGATCCTGGGTAAACCTCCTCAGATTCAAAGGCACATTTCATTTATATGTAATTATTTACTTATGCATAGATCAAAGGAAAGAGCAGATGAGTACCATGTCTTGCCCTCATTTGGCAGAAAGCAATTGAGTGCAGCTGAAATCAGCTCAGTTAATTGATAACAAAACAGCTGAGGACCAGGCTGGGTGAACTTCTGTGAATGTCCACAAGGACAGTGTTGCTGTGACCCATTTCCAGTTTCATATCTCAGTGTTAGACTAAAGCAGCTCAAATTTGGAGTGGGACAGTGGAAAGGTACTGACTGCAATTGACCCTAAAAGGTACTGACTGCAACAGTTTTGTCAGAACTACTGTGTTTCATTTGGACTTTTACCTGACCTGACTTCAGAACCAATTAGAAACTAATTAGAAACACATATTATGACTGGTTTTATTTTAAATAATTGCCTCATCAAGGCTAGAGAGCTCTGCCACAGTCTGTAATATACGGTATTAATTGGATTCATGCTCACAAAGAGATGGAGTTGAGATGTGGATTTTTATTGTTCCACTTACCTTTTCTTAGGAGAGAGAAAGTAGATACCAAGGTAGAAGGCTGAGCTGAAAGGAGGGTATGAAATCCAGATTATTATGGAATCAGGAACCAGGTAAGAGAAGAAGCATTATTTGAAAATTGGACCAATTTGCTTGACTAAAGGTGCAGGAAGAGACTGTTTGTTTTTGATTTCTTTTGGTAGAAAAGGAAAGCAGAATTTTTAATGTTGAGGCTGATTAAGCAACAGTGAGTAGTTGAAGGAAGTGCTATTGTTTTCAGGATCCTGGGAAAGTAAATATAAACGAAGGGGGGCAAAATTATCTTCAGCTGAAAGGGAAACAGGTTATTCTCATTAGAGTATCCAAAGGTTTCATACAATTAGAGAAAGATGTCTTGCTGGTCCTAGATGGGCGTGAGAGAAGCATCAGTTGCTCTTTGGATGACATCCTGATGGGGAGGCTACGGAGTGGTGAAGTAGTGGCATGTGCAGGAGAGGGTCCCTCCTGGTCATGGCACAGGAGAAGCCTTCACAGATGGTTTCACAGACAAACCTTTGCTGGCAAAATGTGGCATCCCAAATGTAGATCACCTGGCAAAGACACACCAAGGTTTCCTGCCTCCCCTTTATTAATGCCTTTTCCTAGGATTCCAGCTGTAATTTCCCCTAAGACTTTTGTCTTAGCTGGATTCTCTCTATTCACAAACTCAGGAACTTCCTTCCTTCGCAGCTCTTTACACAGGAAATCAAGGAACTCTATGTATCGTATACTTTTTTTGAATGTTTTTATTTGGGCACTTGTCACTGAATCCTAAGTTAAACTTTTCTCTAAGAACTGCTCTTCTTGACCTTTTGTGGATGAAAGAGAAGATAACCAGTTCAAACAGGAAGGGATGACTTTGTCCTGTGAACAACGTCCTTTCAATACACCAACAATTCAGAGATGCAGAAAAGGATATTAGAATCCACAGAACTTTCCCATGAGTCTTTCTTCAGAGTTACAGTTGGTAGAATATTCTTTTCCCTCATGAAATCTAGTCCATTCCATTGCTTTTCATTTATTTTTCTCGTTATCATGAGGACTCAGCATCTCCTGTTTACAATATTCTAAATTCTCTTCACATCTGTATGGCTAATCTACTGCCTGGTCAAGGGAAGTGGAATCTAGCCCTTTCCAAATTATTCATTATTTCTGTCTTCATTCATACTTGGGTCTTGAATCCAGGATGATTTTGTTACTGTAGGTAATGGTTACACTGTAGACATAGGACACTGCCTACCACTGTTGCAAATCCTTTTTCTTAATAGAGAAACTTTTCTTTTTTTTTTTTTTTTTTTGGATGTGTGTGTGGGGAAAGAATGGGTCACAATAAATATTTTTTTCTACAATACCTCTTATTCATTAAGCATTTATTTCTGGTAGTAGATAGCTACTCATGCAACATATTCACTTATTCACTGACTCATCCCACTTGCATATTCATACCCTGCACACCTCACTTATTCTTATTACTGGCACCACAGGCCAACGGGCCCCTATGATCCATGCTCTGCCCGCTGCTGTTGCTGGCACTCAGACTCCTGCACATACACAAAGTAGACAGTTCCTCACCTAAGAAAAGAGTTAGAAAGGAATTTAATAAAAAGGTAGTTTGTGCTGATCAGGTGTAGGGCAGAGTGAAACACGTGTACTGACCAGTCCATTTACATGTAACTGACACATCTTAATCTCTATTTGGAAGGATCCCAGATGCTTCCAAAATCACCTAGATCCCTGCCTTTTTCCTTCTTTGATTTCTCCCTTAAATAATCTGTAACGTCTTGCATGATCCCAAAATGCTCTTCTGCTGCTTCCCATAATGTGTCCCTTACCCCTCAGCAGTGACCACTCCAAAGGGTGCTCAGCAGAACGGCTCTGGTTGCCACATCTTGCTGGATTTCACACTTGGACAACAGGGCTGATGCTATGAATTCATCTGCATGTAGGTGTCATCTCCTCTTGGATGTGGCCTGAGTTATGCAACCTGCTGACCATATCAGTTACGGTATCGGTATCTTGTGCTCATGTCCCTGTACAGGCTCAGCAGGCCCCCGAGGCCATGAATTTATCAGCTCTTTCAATTCCAACAGGACCACTACATCCAGGGCTCATCAATCCATGGGAAACTTTCACACAGTCTTCTAAGAACAAAATTTTCCTCTTTCGAGTTTGTTATTTTCTGTTATTTCTCCATCTAAATCTATGTATAGATATGGAACTCATTCGCACAAAAAAACCCCAAAATACTTTTATGACCCAATGCAATTCCTTCAGCCATGAAAAATTTTCTCTCTAGACCAGTGCAGTGAACATAAACATGTAGTTTCGTTTTGCAGCTTCACCTGATCTGAACTCGAGCTGCAGGTCTCACTCTTCCTCTGTGGATTCCCACCTACTGCCCTGTGTAAAATCTAGTATTTGTCTCTTTCCAGAGTGACCTTGATCACCTTGTTGATCTGAAGAAAAAATAAACTTGTTTGTGTAGTCAGTTACTTTTCTTATGAATCACTGGGACTGCAGGAAAAATAGATTAAAGGCAAGAACGCTATGTGAGTTCGCAGATAGAGAGCATGGGGAAAGGAGTGCCCCAATGCTGGTGACAAAGCAAGATCACATTAACTCTAGTATGAAACTGCTCCCCAATCCTTAGATGACAAATCATGAACTTCAGTGCTGTGGTACTGAAGGTGATCATAAAAGTGTCCTTTGCAAAGTGCTCTTTTCCAGTGCTTCTGCTGCATTCCCACAAAATATATTGATTCTCATAGATTCCAAATTTATCAATTTCATAAGGATGTATTCTGTCACAGATGTTTAATGCACAGAGCAAACCTTAAAAGCAAGGCACTTCACTATTGGCAAGGTGATAGCAGTCATTAGTGCCTTCATTAGTTTCTGGAGGGTTCAGGTGGGTTTTATGTCTGAAGGAGAGAGGTGGAATAAGCCCAGGAAGAAGCAAATACAAGATACCAAAGATAAAGACAAAAATCAAAAGTCCACAACTCCATTTGATAGTCCAACAGCTCCAGTGGGTTTAAAGAGGATACTAATACTTGCTGAGCCTTTGTGGTCATTTTCCAATTATAGTACTTTGGTGAGATTTTTAAACTCTAAATTGAATGTGCATCATTCTGATGGAATATCAAAAAGTGTAGCAATTACCATTTATTTTCAGGCCAGCTTGGCTTTAAGCAGAATTCTATATTATATAATTTTAAGCAGATAGATAAGATTCTACTGCTTTCAGGCATTTATTCTAACCTTGCCTACTCTTTCTCTCTCTCTCTCTTTTTAAGTCTGATCCCCAAAAGGGTCCAGCATCTTCTCAGCTGCAGCAGAGTGGTTCACAGCCCTGGAGCGACCACTGCCTGTGGTCTTTCTAGAGACCACATTACAGTGCTGAGGAATTCAGATAATATGATATCTCATGAAGAAAATTTATTTTCTAATCCTGATGCTAGCGGGTCATTAAACAAGGTGGTCCACACAAGACTTCTCAGTGGCTCTGCTGAAATTGTCGTGTGGGACATTGTCTGCTCAGATGCAGGGGTCCCAGTCACTCCTCCACTATGGTATAGGCAGCTATTTACAATCAGAGTGAAAGAGATCAAGGAAAGGAAGCAGCATAAGCTTGACTTATCTCCCTTATGACTGTCAGTCTAATGGAGACATTTAATACCTCCTTTTCAGAGATTTTTGGGTTATTTTGTCTGTTTCTCTGCTCAAAGCACAGCTTGAAGTGAAGTCAACAGCAGCTGCAAGCGCTCGGCATTTAAGCAAATCAGGCCCTAGAGTCTGCTGGTTGGCAGTAAAAGGGGAGCTCAGGGAACAACAGCTTCTGAGGTGGTCTTGCCTAGGATCACATACCAAATCTACAGCAGAGGGAAAGCAGAGAAGGTGCAGTTCTTTGGTGCAACCTACTGTATTACTAAAACAGCCTTTCTCTCCGTTCTTGCAATAGGCCAAAGACATTCCTCTATTGTCCAAGTTTGACCCCCACATCATAGGCATTGATGGCAAAATAAACTAGCTGTGCAGAAGGTTGCATAGAGGTATATATGAGATTACTATTACGGGCTGGTAAAAGTTTTTGTTCTTAATTTAGGAAGAAGATTGATGAAGATCTTTGGGTCCTATTTCCAGCTTTATTTTTTGGTGTGCTTGTCTCAGTCATGTGAGTTTCTCTCTGCACAGTGTTGCTTACTTTTAAGAGGATGCTATTTTATGAAAACTGATCTATAAAACATGTTCATAGGGCTGCAACTTGATATAGGAAGGAGTAAAAATAACACAGCCTCCCCTTTCTGGAGGGCTAAATTTAAGGAAGCTTACGGAAGATGATTTAACCACACTGCTTTCCATAGAAAATGCCAATAAAAACTTGTACATCTCAGTGAAAGTGACTCTTCAACAAAGTTTGAAGATGATGACAGATTCAGACACAAAGTAAACCCTGAGGTCAGTGCTAGAGGACTGCTCTTGTCCAAGCTGCTGAATATTCTGGAAGAGGGAGAAAATGAGCACTTTCAGCTCTTCAGTGTTGGCTGAGCTCTCACTCATCCAGATATCTCAAGCTTGGGTCTAGAGTGGAAGTACTAGCTAGTAATATGAGTGGAAAATGAACACCTCATGGCAACTTGATTTGCCATGTTAAAATCCTTTCACTGGATTTAGATTTCACTTTCTCACATGGGCTGGATTCTTTCACTCATTTTCTTATTTTGTAGTTTTATGTGGGGAGGAGAAATGAAGAAAGCTGAGCTTTCTGATGTATCAGTTATTTATAGCAACAAGGAGAGTTAGAAATGCCATTTACTGATCCTTTGGAGTCATGGAATAATGGAATAACTAAGGTGGCTGGACCTGGTTAGCCTAGAGAAGAGAAGACTGAGAAGAGAAGGAGATCTGATCCATATGTACAAGTACCTGAGGAGAGCATATAGGGAGGATGGGACCAAACTCTTCTCAGTGGTGGACAGTGACAGGACAAGGGGTAATGGCTCCAAGCTGAACCACAGGAAGTTCCACCTCCACGTGAGGAAGAACTTCTTTCCTGTGAGGGTGACAGAGCCCTGGCACAGGCTGCCCAGAGAGGTTGTGGCGTCTCTGGAGATCTTCAAAACCCGCCTGGATGCCACCCTGTGCCCCGTGCTCTGGGTGTCCCTGCTGGAGCAGAGGGTTGAACTACATGATCTTTAGAGGTCCTTTCCAACCTCAACCATTCTGTGATTCTGTGAAACTTTATTCAGAACTCAATTTTTTTTTTTTCATATCAAATGAAATCTTGAACTTAAACCATGCATATTTATTACCCAAATCTTCTCAAGCCTATACTTGCTACTTACACCTTTTCTGCAGAAAGGAACTCACCACTTCAGTGTTTTCAACCAACCACTTCAGTGTTTTCAACCAGTTATTCCAGCAGAGGCAATATTACACAACTCGAGTCTTTCTGTGTCCCAGTGATTTAACACAAACATGAATAGCAATGGCCAGTGGCAGTCTGGAGCCTAAGAAGATGAGATTGTCAGAACCAGATAAATGAGATTTGTAGTGGTTTTGTTTTTGAGCTTTTTTTTTCCTAAACAGCTATTTATTCTGCACTGCAGATAAGGAAATTGCAAGAGAGAAAATGTACTTTGGAACACAATAACTGCTGCAGGCTAGAAAATATAGGTGCAATGTGCATATACTGCAGATTTCTTCCCTAGTCTAAATTTTCATCTGTTTCTAGTATTGGTTTCGTATTCCTCCAGATCACGTAAAAGAAAGATAGACAGAAAATCAGAGAAAACATAGTTTAAAGAAAAGAAACAAGGACCTTGGCTTATAGCTTCAGCATGTGCAAATCTGTGTATTATCTCCATTTAAATCAGTTTTAAGCCAATTGGCCTGGCTGGGAGATAACACTGCTAAACTAAATAGAATTCTTCAACCCTCCAGAGCCATTTGTTTTTAAACCTACTTTAATATTTTATAAAACTTAAAATGAAATCGGATGAAATATTTTGTAAGTATGTGGATCAAATATCCCTGGAAAACCTCAGCTGATGTTTAAAAAAATGTGGTGACATCTACTGGGGAAAAAGTAAGGAAGAAATTATCCTTGCTTGGAAATTTCCACCTCTGGAAGTAATCCTGCCATCTGACTGCAGACATCTCTGTCTCACTGTCTAAGTTAGAAAATAGTCTTTCCTACGATGTGAAGAGACATTTGGAACAAATAGAAACTTCAGTGGTAGCTGATACATGTGTTAGACTTCAGCTCTGTAATCACCTACTAGAGTAAATGATTGTATAGAGAGGTAAAATGAGATCTGCATTATAGTGTGGATCTCTGACCTTAATGTCTAGCATGAGATGGTGTGAAGAAACTTGCTTGCCTCTGTGGATGAGGATAATATGAGAGAGATGAAAAAGAATATATAAATTTTGTCCTCAAAATACTTCTTTTTGTCCAATGCCTAAATTGGAAGCTTAGATGGATAGTTCATAGATTTTTTTTTTATGGGTTGAAGATTAAATCTACTCTATGTATCTGACATTAAACTACCCATCTAGTTCTCATCTTACCTTTGTCAGCTAGTTTAAAGAAATGCTGTCATGCAATTGAAAACATAGCTACTCGCACAGTTATTCATCAGCTGTGAACTTTTGAACAATCAACAAACACTTAGCTAAACAACACAGATTAACCTTGCCTACTTCCAGTGTAAAAGCAATATTTTGGAACTGTTCATCCATTAATAGCTCAGTGATCAATATACACTTATTTTAGATAACTAAAAATAACTGAAAGTTCCAGTGTGATTTCCAAAATAGTAGTACAAGAACTCCATTGATCTTCCCAACAGAAAGCTAAATAATGCATCAGGTAATCAATGAATTCCTTTAAAGTAAAATTTTAAGTTTGGATACCTCAAATGAGGCATAAAATCCATATACAGATACCCATATGGTTTCTTGAAGTGCTTAGAAAAGTCAGCTCTCAGTAAGCTCAAAAAACCCATGATTCAGCTGCCAAAACACAGACTTGTGTCACTTGAGACACACTCTCAAGATCTCAGCATGGGCCTGTGGGAGACCCTGCCCTCCAGATGGGCACCTGGAAACGCAATGGGTCGCCGAGAGCAGCTGATATCCTGGGGTGCAGCAGAGAATGGAGGAGGCAGAACCTGGAAGTCTGCTCATTTCTGCAGATGCCAGGCTATAAGCAATCAAGTCAGAAAACTTTAGCCTCAGACATCAGAGTAATGCACTTAATGCCTTAATATAAAGCACTTTGGATCTCTGTGTGGTCTCTTACACTAATGGAAATTGCTGGTAACATTTAATATCTTTAATAAAACATCTAGTCTCCGTGGGATTGTAATTGTACATAAAGAGAATAGAGAATGAACAAACATGGCACAGACTGCAGGCAAGTGAGATTAGCTTGGGTTTGTCAGATGCAATGGAAGAAAGGGCTTCAGAAAGGGCAATGCACTGGGCGTTGATACCAGGAACATCTTAACCTTCCTCTGCTAAATGCCACCACATAGGAAGGTTTTTTAAGGCACTGGAAGGAAAAAATTGCGTAGTTAAGTAGTGGTACTCCTATCATAACAGAGATATAGAGCAATAGTTATTTAACAATGCGTAATTATATTACCAAGTAATTAAAACCTGTAAGTTATAAAGAGAATGCTATCTTTGAAATCACTTGTATGGTTACTAGTTGTTAGCTAGTGAGAGGAATTATAAATAACCCTATATGATAAGGAGTTAGACCCTATACATGCTGGAGGTTTGTGCTGTGTGTTAAAGTTATTAATCCAATTTATAGGCAAAACAGAAGTAAAAATCCTTCATTTATGAGTTTACTTAGCTATTTCTTTCTACACTATTCCCTCAGTCCACTTATCCTGTATGACTTATTACAATACCTTCAAATTTTTCTTTCTCTCCTCATCCTTGTCCTCGGGGTCTTGTCTTTTGCAGATACATCATGTTACTATACAGCGTAGTCCTACAGTCCTAGTGAATCCTCTTTCTTTCATCATTAATCTGAACAAATAAAGATTCCTCAGTGTCTCTACCTATGTTTCGCTTCTTCAGCTTCTGTTTCTATCCTCTGCTATCAGCCTCTTCAGCAGCACAGCTCTGCAAAACAATTGCTTATGAAAAAGAGATTTATTTACGCGATGAATACTTCCTTTGTCAGACTGTAAGGATTTGCTCATATGTCCCCATTCATACTTGAGGAGAACCTACCACATTGCTATTAATTTTTAAAATGAGACGTTTAACAATTTCCCATCCTGTGTCTTGGCAGGCATGCTCATGGTCAGGTGGTTTGCCTGGTATTCCTCCCAATCAGATTAAGAAGTATTTCTAGACTATATTTATATTAGTAAATTAAGCAGCGCCAGGGCACAGACAAAAGCTTTGCCATACAGTCCCCTACGTCAGTTATCTCTCCACATTGTCCTAAGGAGGGTGTTGTCCCACCATAACTCGCATTCTTTCAGACAATTTGGGGAGCCTTGCATGGTACAGGGACTGCTACCAGTTAGCAGCTGAGATACAACACCAAATCCATTGGTATTCCATTAACAAGATCATTGGAAATGTAGCTCACCTGCAGCCTTTGCTTTTAGTTCACTTTGTTTTGTTTGATTGATTTTCATGTGATTTTAAAAGGAAGAAGAGTAAAACATTTAGCAAATTGTTCCATACAGGTGTGCTTCTTCCTAGCATTTGGAATCTGTCGTACCCCAGCTGAAAATCCGAGAATAATCCTTTCAGTTTCAAGGAAGCCCCAAACTATAGACTACTCATCAAGGCAGAGCAAATTGGACGACGGGACTCGCAGTCACTAATGATTAACCTGTTCAGCTACCAGTCCAGTGATGAACCCGTGCCGTGTCGGTGGGGATGATGGAGTTGTTCTTTTGCAGCTCCCTTTTTGGGGGTGTTGAAGCAGATGCAACTACCACATCTTGTAATCTTTCCTGTAGACCTTTTATAAAGTCTTAGTCTGTTATGGCTAAGGCAGCCATTTATATTGTTTAGCCTAAGATTAAACCTCTATATATACTTCTCTTTAGATGAAGCATCTCTGAATATTATGCAAACTACAAAGGATTTAAATCAACATTCTTGAAAGGATGAAGCTCCCATTTTAGTTAATCTTTGGTCAGTGCTAAAGATGAACTTTCGGGGGAAGTTTCATTTCTAACAATTACTGCTGTCTGCTATTATTTTATCTGTTCAGCTAGATTAGTTACATCTTTTCAACTATTCTCTTCCTGAACACGTTTAACAATAAATGATATCATTACCTCATCAATACAACTTCTTTCCTGGTAAAGGAACATTAGTTCACAATTTTGTCATTGACACTATTCTTTTTGTTCATGTTTGTTCCCTATTTTTTCTTGCTACGCAACTCATAGCCACAATGTTAAAATTTTCATTAGATAAATGTAGCTTAAGAGGATGGATATGCCTGACATGGCTAAAGATACTATAGCTTTCATTTTATCACTATTCAGTAAAGTAACTATATCTTTACTAATAAATTAAACTTATTGGTAATCTGCCTCATTCATGTCCTCATTGATCTGAATCGGAACATTGACTTTGCCAGTGACAGTGGATTTTTAGAGATCCTGAAAGGAAATGTTGCATAAGCAGGGTAAGTGGAATGTGTTCTGGACACACATGACTTAATGTCCCTACTATAGTCATCGTGTGGGAATAACATCCATGTGTGCAGAGCATGGGGTTTAGCGAGTCCTCAGTATTTTGAATGCACTAGTCAGCAGATTTCACAGACTGAAAAAGAGGCAACCCTAAGTATTTTCTCTAACATCCACTAATGATAGTCATGGCACTGTGGAGCACCCGACCATATTCTTCCCCTACAGATCCTGTTTTCACTTATATTTACTTTCGGAGTGTTTTATAAAAGACTATTCAGAATACTAAGGCCCATGTCTTAATATATCCTGCCATAGTGATATTTCCTTTACCCAGTGCATTCATGACAAGTTCAAGGTATTAGTGTGATGCAGTTTTCTTCTGCAAGAGTCAGGCTGACTGGGACCTCTCTTGAGATATCCTCCAGACATTCCTTATTTTGGCAACAGTTGTTTACATATGACATTTACTGCCTTCTTCTCCATTGGAACATTGGCTATTTTGAAGAGAGACTGCACATTTTTAGAAGAACTTTTTCCACACTTATGCTGCCTCAGAACTCCCAGGTGTATCATTTGATATAGTGAATTTTTTCACTTTAAATTAGTATTTCTTCTCCTGACATTTCAATATCCCAAAATATTTTCTTTTCAATGCCAGGAATGAGCGAGTTCAAGGTAAGTATTTACACAACAGTCTCCTCTGTGATATGTAAAAAAAAAAAGCCAAGTTTTTCACCAATGTGCCTATCTTCCTTAGTAGATCCCTTTTGCCTCTGATGATTCAGTGGAATTATTGATCTCTTGAAGACTTCCTGATTCACATTTGTTTTCACACCATTAGCAATTTTTTTCTTTGAAATCCATCTCAGACTTTCTAATTTCTGTCTCACTTTTAGTGCCTGTTTACTTAATTTAGGTTTCTTTTTATTGGCGTCATTAGGATGAGATAATAAAAGATTCCTGTTTGACTCATTTTGTTATTTAGAGGTTGCCATTCCATCATGTCAGATAACTTCTGGCTTTCCCTTTTGTTCCTGCTGTCCTCTCTTGTTTGTGCTTCCTACTTCCATCCCAGACTTGATTTGTAGTATTTTTTATTGTACATGTGTATACATATATATTTGACTTCACCAGTTGCTTTATTTTTAACTGTGGAATATTTTGTCCAATTTACCAGTTTATTGAAACCTCCTTTGTGAAGGTTTGTGCTACATGACGCCTTCTGCATCCCTCCTGTATCGAAGTGTGGAACTGAGCCAACTCGGTTCGTACTTTTTTCAGAGACTCATGTCTCTGGCCTGAGAAAACTTCCCCTCCATAAGAGATTGCTCTCACCCACAAGCCCTGCCCTTCTGTGGATAGACACCATGTCAACCCAGATTTGGAGGAGATGAGAAAAGGTCTAAGATCTAGACATCCCGGTTGACTCACTGGTGTTTCAATAACAATTTCATCTTCTTTGGTGCTTTAATGCCTTATGGCTGGTGGACTGCAGAAAGGAATGTTTTACAAGTCATTCTTCTACAGGAGTGAGGCAGGTAGATAAGTAAAAGCTTCTTAAATAGATCACATGTCATTATTTAAAGTCCTTTCTTACAAAGGCTTCTTAGGTTATTTCCTATGTACTACCTAGACTAAGAGAAAAATCAAGAAGAGCAAGGATGTCACTTGCAGATCTGCATATTCCATATCCCCTTCAATCAGCCCAGTTTTCAGATAGACTCTACCTACTGCCTGTGAGAGAATTGCTCAAGAAAAATAGAGAAAAATAGAGGCCTAACAGAAGTTCTGGCATTGCAGAGGCTTGCTTGAGGTGAGAGACCATTACCACTTCCAGGATGGTTGGTATGTGCGGAATCTATTTCTCCAAGATTCCCTTGGCCACACAATCTGCCCTCCTAGCACCTACTAATAAAGAGTAAAGGAAGAGTGGAGCAGAACAGATGCACCATGGCCAAACTTTGTTGGCTTCCCTGTGGAGGGGATAATCTGATAGTGTTGTGGAGATGACGAGTCAATGGAGGATGGAGTGAAGACACCACATCTAAACTCTGTTGTACTCCCTGAAGAGGTGGCAATCTGGTTTTACCACACAGCTGATTGATAAGCCACATAGTGTGATGTCTGGTCTGGGCCAACACTGGTGGCAGAGCAGTCCCTTCAGATAGACTTTGCTCAAACTTCTCATTCTAATCTCATTATAATACCAACAGGCAACCTTATCCCACCGGGCACAACTCGTCACTGAACATGCTCTCTAGATTTTCAATTAACTTGGGAGATTTTTTAAATCAAGGAATAACAAAAGTAAATATGACTAGAGTCACTTAAGCTCCACCTAAATGTATATAAAAGATGAACTAAGGAGGAATATGGTAGGAAGGAAGAATGGGATGTTAAGAATGGAGGAAGAGGAACTAAGAAAGAAGGAAGTGGAGAGAGAGAAGATCCCAGTCGCTCTCACCTTTGAGGATCAGCTGGAATGCAAGGGGATTCATCTCTTACCAAATTTGCCTCCCATCCAACCACAACACTGCCCTAACTATTCACAGCTGTAATGTGACCTGAATTGTGCTTAGACTACCAATGCATTTCACTGAATAGGTGCCCTTCTTTGTTTCAAGTAGTAATTATACTTTGGGGAAAATGGAAGATGCATTTTTTTTTTTCAAGATAGAATTGAAAAATAAGCTCTGACCTTTACAATGGACATCTTACCTTCAACTTTATGGACACTTTTGATATGATGATATTGGTGTTTCCATCCACAGAATTTTTAAAATAAGACTCCTGCTTTTTTGGACTTGAACAAATTAACGGGGTTCTTCCCTTCTATTTTGAAAAGAGGAAATATGTGACCGTAGATTCTCCTAATGGTCACTCCAAATGACATGTTTACTTACAGCAATTTGTGCAAACTGGAAATCCACTTTTCTCTATGGGAAATGAAATTATTCCCCATGTTGATATAATTCTCTGGGCAACTGAAATAAATAGTCAGTTCATGTTTCTTGGAACCATACTGCAGGCTGCCCACAAACCTATCTGCTACGACTTACAGGTAGTCAATCAGCTGTGAACCAGCGTCAGGCAAGGTGACGGTTTTGTGGTGCAGTAGCTGTGTAGCTCCTTGTGCCCTTAGGAAGCTGATGCGAGTTGCTGCAAAGAAGAGCAGCCTTAAGGTAACGGCCCAGCCCCTTAGCGTTCAGGCATAGCGGCAGCACATACCTGTCCAGCCCCCTTCATTGTCTGTTTGCCTGATGCAGTAATTTTGCCTGCTGAGCGCATAGCATGGGCTCATTTCTCTGTTACAAATCTCCTGAGTCATCTACTCCTCCCTTTGAGTTTAATTTTATTTTTTCAGTCTCACATCATTTATTACCAAAGGTATGTCTCATTACCATACATGAAAAATATGCTCAATTGATTATATTATACGTAAAGAGAAGACAAAAGTTAGTCACCCATGGAACTTTATTATTATAAAATCAGCATCTGTCTAGAAAGTTAATTTTCAGTATTACATTTCTCATTATTTTATACAGACTATATAGAGAATTTCCAAATGCAGGTGGTAAATGTAGTTTGTCACGATCTGCAAACAGAAGTTATTTTAGAGTTAACAGTTCTATTTCACGCAGTTTTATCTTGCATACAGGCATTGTATAATGAATTTAGCAGTTCTACGCAGTATTAAAATCTAGTTCACTCTAAATAGAAATAATGAAAAGAAGGAACCGTGAAACGTGTGAATTCAATATATTTACAGTGACATGAATGTTATAATATTTATTTTGCATATTGTTAACTTTTTAGTCTTGAAAGACAATCTTTTCTGTGGCCAAAAAAAAAGAAAAAAAAAAAAACCAGATTTTTTTGTGAGCTAAGGCTAATAACAAAGCATGAACAAGATTATAATTGTATGCTTTCCATAAGGAAGAATCAATAGTCTGAATGAATTTATTCAGTCTATTAGAAGAGCTAGTATAAATTATTTATAACATAAGTATAATTAAAACATTACCCAGAGGCTTTTCATTATTACTTTTTGACTCGTATCTTCCCTCACAGTCTCTGCCCTTCCTATAGTAATTTTATATCTTCCAGCAAAATAGGCTACTGATACATTTGGACTGCTGGTAGAAGTCTAGTAGCAATTCAGCACTGTCTCTGTTCTCAAGAATTATAACTAGGGCCAGAGATAACACTGACATCAAGAAATAATTCTTATAAAAGGCCGTGGACAAAAAGAAAGTTTCTAAATCTTATGTACGTGATCAGCTAAAATAGAGGTATCTTATTTTTCTTAAATAAGGTAACAAGGACAGGATGTTTTTAAAGGTATGTGATAGCTCTGCCATTCCAAACAGTGGCTCCAGGACCACAAGGACAAGACTCTGTCAGTGGTAGGAGATTGCCAGCTGCTCTGTGCTCAGTGTAGGCGTCAAACCCTCAGTAGCTGGGTTTGGGTCCAGGAGAAGCAATGAGACTGCTGGATTCATGCAGGAGAAATGTATGTGTTTGACCACCATTGCTTTGCCCATCCTGAGGCCTTCGGCTTAGTAGAAGAATCCCCGTGTGAAAGTCCATGACTGGTACAGTGCAGATGTTGAAAATGACTTATCTGAATGGTCTTTTAAATATGCAAAGACAGTCATTTATGTTCCTTAATGTGTAGACAAGGAAAAATAAATTTCTGCATGTGAAGAAGGCTTGTATCATTCCTCTAAAAACATAGATAAGGAATGGAAACAAGAGACGCTGTCCCGTGTATTTGGTCAGAAAAGACTGACCCTTTTGCTGATGCAAAGCACAGATCCTGCCCTCCTTGTCACCACGGGAAAAAAAAAAAAAAACAGGGAAATGCTTTCTGTTCTTTAGAAATCACTGCACCTTGCACCAAGGGCACTGTCACAGGGAAGTTCACTGTGGTGTGCTGAGACTGGGGGAGAGGATGGGCAATGCCATGATGACAGGGGTCTTACCAATATTCATAACTGGATAGGCTTGAAGAAGAAAATCTGCTGCATCTTTGAAAGCCAGCAGAAGTGTGTGCTTGTGCCTGGAAGTGAAAGGAGAGCAGAATAAGGAATAGTGATTATGAGACAACAGTGTTTTGCAGCACTACTTTTGGAGTGGATCAGGCCCCTGCCGTGCTTTGCCCAGGGCTAAGTCCAGAGCCTTAGACTAATGTTATGAAAATAATCAAAATGTTTCAAAAAATATTTTGAAAGTGTGCATGCATCTGTCCCATATGTCATCTTCACTCAATTTAATTTCCATAACATGTTTGCAAAATGTACATAAGAATAGTCTTTATATTCTGAATGTAATTAAAAAAGAAAGTTTATATTATCATGACTCAGGAAAAGGTATTCCTCTTGTGCCAGGCTTCTTGGTAAGTGGTGGAATCAGTATCATGCATAGACTATATGGAGAATTAAATTCTGTTTCAAAGGAAAAAAAACCACATTTACAAACTGACTAGTTTTTCATGGATTGCTTATATAACCCACGGACAATTTGGTATCATCTTGTTTGAAAATGCATTTTAGAAGAAAAATATTTCAAAAAATATTCCAAAACAAATCAATGAAAATAACAAAATAACAAAACTTTAAACACAGTTAAAATGTTCAGGAGAGTTATTTTTTCTTCAGTCCTTTGGTAATGAATTCAGTAATAATATTCCATTTCAATGAAAATACCATTGTACTATTAAGACTTTTTAAATATCTCCTACAAATAAACAGTTTTTACTTTTGCCAATGATTTTCCCATAATTGTTAATGCCCAATTTTATATGCCCAAGCCTTTTCCACTTTTTCAACAGTAAGGCAAAGGAATGGACAAGGGCGATCAAAAACCAAACGAAGGAAACAATACATCAGCTGGGGGTATGTCGTTAGCCCAGGCAGCAAGCACTCCTCGTATGCCCCTGCATGAGCAGTCACTTATGTACACGCAGCTCTCACCAGTCTGCTGGTAGCTGAAGGATTAGTCCGTATGCCCCAAAACTTAAACATGTGCTAGTGTGACTGGCAGAAATGCCCTGGATGTGAATATAATCACTAATGTCGTATACTTTCAGGCGCTTGGGTTGACTTCTCCTGTGATTTAATAGAATTTATCAGAAAGTTTGCAGAAAATACTGTTAAAAAGTGAAGATGAAAACTAGTGGAAAATTTCTGTATACCCTCTTACCTTACAATCATCACAGAATCACAGAATCCCAGAATGGTTGACGTTGGAAGGAACATCCAGAGATCATCTAGTCCAACCCCCTGCTCCAGCAGGGACGCCCAGAGCACATGGCACAGGGTGGCATCCAGGTGGGTTTGAAGATCTCCAGAGAAGGAGACTCCACAGCCTCTCTGGGCAGCCTGTACCAGGGCTCTGGCACCCTCACAGGAAAGAAGTTCTACCTCATGTGGAAATGGAACCTTCTGTGGTTCAACTTAAACGCGTTACCCCTAGTCCTGTCATCAGCCACCTGGGAGAAGAGTCTGGCCCCATCCTCCCTACAATCACCCCTCAGGTACTTGAACATGTTGATCACATCTCCTCTCAGCCTTCTTTTCTCCAGACTAAACAGGCCCAGCTCCCTTAGTCTTTCCTCATACGACAAATGCTCCTGTCCCTTAATCATCGTTGTGGCTCTCTGATGGACCCTCTCTAGAAGCTCCATGTCCTTCTTGTCCTGGGGAGCCCAGAACTGCCCTCAATACTCCAGGTGCGGCCTCGCCAGAGCTGAGCAGAGGGGCAGGATCCCTGTCTTGACCTGCTGGCAGTCGAGACAGACAACATCCACAGTTCTCCCATCATCCATCCAGCCAGTCACCTCATCACAGAAGGCTGTCAGGTTCGTCAGACACGACTTCCTCTTGGTGAATCCATGATGCCTACTCCAGATCACGTTCTTTTCCTTGACATGCAGAGGAGCCACATACGGGAAGGACTCAAGCCTTCAGCTACCCCTTTTGAACTGAGAAGAATTTGCATGTAAACTTCATACATTTTTCAGAATAAGGCATATGAACCTGTTTTTGAGTGCTGATATTTTTACTTAACTATCATGTCTTCTTCCATCTATCCGTCCACCCATCTATCACAGTGCATTCTCAGAGAACACCTGGTAAATATCAAGCACCACAAAAAATATGAGGAGGTTGCTGATATATCAGTAACGAGAACATCTTGTAGTCTAAGAGAAAACAGAGAAGATTTGGAAGCTTGAAATTGTAGCAGGGCTGCACGGTTATGTATCTGCTAATAAATCATGTGTCTCAGCACATTGCAACATGACAGTTGAAGGTGGACTGGGACCACAGCCAGTCTAGCTCTCCCCCTCCTATTCCCAAATCTGGGTATAAGGCATTGTAATTACCAAAACTTTTCTTACTAAATTCAAGGTTTTCCTTGCTAAGTTGCTCAGTGATGAACATCTCAGCTAGCTTGAACTTGGGTTAAACAGGGGTCCAGTTTTGTTCAGAAATCTAAAGAAAAAATTATTTAAGTTGAACTGAGTTTTGTTTTGATTGTTCTCAATTCCTTCTATCCCCAAATTGGAAGTGAGATGCTAAGAGTAACTAGGAGAGCTTTGGGAACACACACTGAATTCAAAGCATCATTTCACATTCTTTCATTTTGCTCTGGAAATGTCATAACTCCATGTAATCTGGTGAGAAACAGTAATTAGGATGGGGAAACCAAGGCACAGAAGTTATTCAATTATTCCAAGGCCACACAGCAAGTAGGTGATAGAATGAAGTGAAATAAGCAATGGGAGAAATACAGACCTAGTCTCCCCATCCTCTCCTGTAACCACCTTATGCCCTAAATTAGCCCTCTGCACTTTGAAGGGGGAAAACAAACTCTTACACTCCTCCAGCTATTTCCAAAGACTTTATTTATACTTATTAGCTGCTGTTTTATCTGAAGTTACTTTGTGCTATCTGAGAAGTCTTATTTGCATAAGGCAATTTTACAGTGGGAGGGAACGTGTCTTTGGGGTAGAAGAGGAACTGCATGCACCGGTGTGTCCTTTGTGGTGACTGGTGCTATGTTCAGTGCTTTGTACTGCATGGAAGTGTATTTGTAAGGTAACCTTTCCTATTAGCAGCTGACCTTTCTCCTGATCAGACCCAGTGCTTTTTAGCCTTCATTTGAAGTGTGAAAAAGAAAAGAAGAATCCTCAAATGTCTTTTTAAACGGAGAATCAGAAGCCAGTATAGGATTCTGCAGTAATGAAGAAAATCTAAAAATATGTAATAGCAAAGAAAGTTGGTATGCTATAGAGTAGATTTTAGGAGAACATCAAGTGTGAGAAGAGAGGAAAGGTAGAGAAAGAAATCAAAAAGAAAGAATAAAAGTACCTTTTAACTAGAAAAATTCAAAATCTGGAAAACAAAAGAAAGTGATGATAGGGTTTCAGATATGAAGAAAGACATGTAGGAGCTCAGATAATGAAAGCAGCCAAATTAAATTAATTTTTCTCAGTACTAGACACTTTTGCCAGGAAGCTAGTCAGGATTTATTGCAGGATAACGCAGTACAGGTCCTCTTCTTTATCATGCGTCTCACCTGTCTCGCTGGAAATCTGCCCCAGCAGGAAAGGGATTAAGATTTCAGTGAAATATTCCAGCATGTTTTTGATGAACAAATCTTCTTCTAGCCTGGACCATGCCTACACTCAATCAAGGTTCACTGAAGTTCAGCATTCTGTCCTTAGGAAAAAAGGATAATTCAGGAAGCTTGGCATAACAGTAGAGGTGTAATATAGCAATTCTTTATATAACCGTCTTTGCTGTGATTTGTGTGAACAAAGTCTAATCTAGTAGAATGTCTCAAAACCTGCCAGCTGCCCTGGTTGCAAAACACAAGATTTACCACAATGTCAGAAATAGCATTTGTCAACTCATTTCTCCACTCATGGACTATGGCCAGCACCAAATATTTCAGAATAGGATGAAATAGATCTCGCAGGAGACAGCTAAATAATAATCTGTCTGAGTAATGCTCTTACCCTAAATCTTAATAGTCACTGTTTGTCTTGAGTTTTGTATCTTGCAGTTTCATCTCCTTTTCATCTTATCTATTTTCTTTACCTTTGCTATTCTTTGTCTTATTATCTATAAGAATATAAAGTCCCTCCTTAAATCCAGCTAAATACTTGATCTCAAAGACTTCTAGTGGAGACGTGTTGCATGTTGAAGTGATATACTGGGTGGAGACATAAATAAATAAATAAACAAGAGTTGTATTTGGGTTTGCCTCTAGTAGCTTTTAAATGAGACAGTTGACATGCTCTTCCATTGACTTCCAAAACATGACTTATTCTTGCAATAAAAGAGGTTTCTATAGTTTATATAGTTTACTGTATGATATATAGTTTTTTTTTGTATTACTGTCCTGTGTTCATGGTTGACCCATAGTAAAGGGGAAGGAGAGCTTATATAGAGTTATATATACTGTAAACAGGTTATTATTCTTAAGGACTACTGAAATTTAAGAACTCAGCCAAAATTGTAGCTTAGCAACTCCATTCATATAAAAACCTGCGTCTGAGACTCAGAGCCAGATCTGTCTGTCTATACAAACATAAGAGGGAATCTATTTCACCAATGCACCATGGCAGAAGCAAAATCAAGGTAAAGCAATGCAATAGATAAAACAATAAAATGATATGACCAAGAGAAGGTTGGCAGAACTACTTGTTTGCATCACCGATGACCTTTTAGCTTATCATTTGGCTGTCAACTTTAACATTTTAGGTCAGACTTTTGCTGGGGAAGGAGTAAGTGGACAGAGAAATAGAAATGGGATTGGGAATATTAAAGGCAGAGCAAAGGGAAAGGTAAGCGGTTTAACACTTGTGTGGAGAAAAATTGGGAAGAGTGTCAGACTATGGAGAGAAAAATATGTCCCTGTCTGAGGCTGGAGTGGCATTGGTGTGACACAGGAGACCTTCGCTTTCCTCTTGCTGCTGCTTTGCTCTTGGGGGCATTTCTCCCTGGCTCTTCCCGTTGTTCTCTGCCTGGGACCGTAAGTCCCAAACACCCCACAAAATGTATGTTTTTCTAGTCTTGGTGGCAGTTTGGGGAATCTTCAAGGAAAGAAGGGAGACCATAATCCTGCCTGCTTATGATTCCTTTCCCCCTTCCATAGCCCAATTATTTTTCTGTGCTGGATCTGCTGCGTATGTGATGCTCCAGCAGGTAGTTTTGTCAGCGCAAACCACATCTTTATACCTGTTCTCCAAGGATCATAATGGCAGCCTAATTCTAACATTAATCTCCCTTCAGTGAAGGAACAGTGTGGACAAAATAGTTGCTTGATAGAAGGGTTTTTTTTTTTAACCTCCTCACTATGGCTTGTTGCCACAAACTCCTTTGATGTTCTCTGCAATGACAGCTGATCTCTGATTCTCTCCCAAATGACTGCAGGCACATAGAAGAAAACACTGTCTTTTGTTTTCCCCAAGAAAAAGACAAAGGTTTATCTATGTGTTTAAAGGAGCAGAGCTACCAATTAAAAATATTTTTTTAATGAAGATGATAGGTTTACTTCTCTACATCATAGCAGTGCGATTCCTTAATTTTGATGGTGCCATGTAAGTGTAACAGAGCTGAAAATAAGGCCCAGTATATTTAGCTTGGTATTACAGCACACATGGGGATTATTTAAGCATAGACTGATGATATGACTAATGTTCCATGCTGACAGCCTGCTTTGGTGCCTCCCTCGACTTTGCTGCCAGGCCTAGAGCTTATTAAGCACAACAATATGCTCAGCAATGAGCAGTTCCTGAAAATAAAGTCACTCTCTGGGGCAGATGCCTTCACCTTTCTGCGCCTATGTTTTCTTTGGGGGATTTTGACTTTCATCACATCAACACTTTTTTTCTTTGTTTAGATTATGAAAATTAAAATATTGGGGAAAAAAAGAGCAAAGCCCTGAAGTATTTCAATTTGGAAATACCTCCAAGGTATTTCGCTGGTGCCATACCTTGGATATTTCCATCTCTCATTTTTGTACATTAGTAGGTTATTTAATATCTTGAGGAATGGCTCATTGAGTCTTTACCAGAAGATGAAACAAGGCATTCTGGAGGCTCTCAGCTTCAATGAATCATGGATATAGTGGATGGGAATGCAAAGGTGTCACAACTGGATTGTAAAGGTCATAACGTGCTCTGGCAACATTTTGAAATACAGAAGTCTCAGTTATCTTCTGGCAATTTTTAAACTTCAGTTTTATAAGTTCTTTGGAAAGTAAACAGTCCCGCCACCCGTCCCCCAGCAAGGGCTGTTGAAAATCCAATTTTCCATCAGTTGTTCCAACCAAATGGTGTAAATGCAACAGTTTCAGCCTGCACTTCTTGCTATGCCTCCTTACAGTGACTAGATCGCCAATCTCACTGCTATTCTATAAATAGCAATGCAGCCATCATAAGAAAGATAGACCCACAGAAACAGAGAATCTCTGCTTTTCCCAAAGGCAGAAGGACTTGCTGCTCAGGCTCAGTGGACAAAGAGATCCAGCTACTCCCCCTCTTACACCCACGTGTAAGTCCTTACCATGTGCAAAACAATGAATTTTCAATTTCAGTCTTATTTAGATTTCTAAGTGACCTTCATTTGCACAAGAGGCTGTGACTTCAAAGTCCATTTCTACAGCATCAAGTTGGTGCATTATTCCTTTGGAAGTCGGAATGAGGCAAATTGAAAAGCATATTCAATACTTATTTTATATACCTAATTATTTTAGATAAGAGTCTACCCATCTAAGTGAAATGGCATCTCTACAGTCAGGAAACAAATCACTGTTACAAAACTGATTGGGAGATTTTCTGATAATAATCTCCTCCAAAAGCCACTCAGGTTAGGACATGAATCATGTGTCCATTCAGTCTCTACTGAATTTTCCTCCCAACACTATGTTGTCTCTATAATTCATCCCCATGTCTCAACATTTTTTGCCCTTTCTAAAAATAATGCTAATTTACCGAAAACTTCAGACAATATGCAGGAAACCTTGCCTGCTCCCACTGAAACTATGTCTGGTATTTGTGGGAACAGGAAAGTTCAGTGCATGTGTCTTTCAGTTTAGTTCCCTCATGTTAATCCATAATAACAAAATATAAAAACAAAATATGATTTTTATTAGTCACTTTACTGCCATGATACATTACTTAAAAAAAAAGAGGATAGAAACCAAAAAGGTTTGTGTTTGGAGTAGTATCAATTCGAGAGCTTGTTTTCCCTCTTTGAAATTATGATTTTTACTTTCTTTTTGAATGAACAGCTTCTATTTCTGTGTACTACTGTGATTTGCATGGATGATTCTGAACTTATAAAACTGAAATGCCTTTAAGTTAAGGATCAGGCACTATGAGAAGAATAATGATTTCATTAATAGTACGAGCTCTGCGAGATCATGCACATGGCTGTGAAACTGTAGAAAGATTTCCAAGAAAGATGGATATTACAGATATAGGACTCAAACGTTGGGCTGTCAGTGCTCATGTTGAAATCAATGGATACTCTGCAGGATTGAACACGGTATTTTAACCTGGTGCCCATTACCTGCCCTGCTGTGTGCTCCAGCATGCAGACCGAGTGGGCTGTCATCCTTCCTAATGAGGTACCTGTACGGGTAACATTGGTCAAAAGATGAAATGCCAATAAAAGGAATTCAAAGATATGCAATGCTGCTCCATGCCTTTTTTTTTTTTTTTTTTTTTTTTTTGTATTACTGGTAAAAACTCATATTGCTAATGACTTTCTCTGCTCAGCTTTTTACTTGATGGTATTAATAGGGTGGGGATGTTAAAAAGGTCTCAGTGGTTTTATCGTTTCCTCTGCAGCACCATCACATCACTTTTCAGCTCTTCATGCAAAGCCTTGCACTCTGTTAGGTGTATCTCTGGGCAGAACTGTATTGCCAGCCCAGTCATTCAAAAAATCATGAAATGAATATAATGAGTTTATCTTAAAGATACTGAGATTTAGGAAGCGTTAATACATTTGGGAGTCTGAGCTATTGTGTGCCATCAAATCATGCTTCCATTTTTTTTCTCTGAAATTTCTCTGAAATAGCCTACAACTAAATACTTTCTTCCCTTTTTTTTGTCTTTTTGCAATGAAAGGTAAGACTACTGTGAAATCCAATGGTTCTAGGAGCTGATACTCAAAAATAAAAATCCCCTTCCCACCAAAAAAAAACCTACCACCATCAACAAAAAAAAAAACGCAACCTGCAAAATACTGCAAAGCCTGTAATGAAAGTCAAAGGTACATGCAGTTTAAGGCTATAATATTTGAGCATATCATCTACAGTGATTCTTTTTATTTCTGTTAGAATGTTTCATCTAGCTATGTCTGCGTTGTGTCCAGCAACTGATGCCTGGCAAAAATATATCTTTCAAAAAGGCATCCAACTTTGATTTGTAGATATCAGAAGATGACATCATGTCTGGATCTGTGCCACAAATGAGGGAAGACTGATGATAAGGAAAGAGGAGGTAGGAAATGCTCATGAACATCTGTGCTGGCTTACCCCTTATATTAGATAACCAACAAGAAAATGTAGCTGAGCATGGGAAGGGATTGCTTTGCTTATTTGGAAGCTGGTAACCTCTCACTCCTCCAACTTTGCTGGTGAGTTAGAGGCTGTGAGATGATAACTCTCTGTAGAATTTCACCGATATTAGTCTTAACCATCTCTGGCTGGTGGGCACACAGGACATCAAAGCAGATGTTGCTGGCATCTAACTGCCCTCCTATGTAGTCAGCAGGATGCATGTTCTCTGCCCACCGATTGTAGCAGAGGTCTTTGTCAACAGGAAGGGCAGGCTTCACTCCACTGCACTGCAAGATACTGTAGGCAACTGGAGAGCATCTACTGCAGCTGACACCAGCTGCTCTGGCAAGGTTCATGCTACCAGTGTCTTCCACAACTGCTTCTCGGCTTGTGACATGCCGAGAGGCCTCTGTGCACCTGATGCCCTGAGATCAAGAGTGTCACAGTGTCATGCTAGATACTTGGCAAACCGACCTACCACAGCGCTGTTGTCCTGGCTCCTACTGCTGTGACTTGCTCAAAGGTGACCTCGTTCCTCTTCAGACCCTTTCTGTCTCAGCATTACCCTTACTGTCTCAGCAGCGCGGCTTGGCTGGTAGACACAGGTTCCTTAGTGCCAGAGACACATCTGACCCCAGCTTCCTTACTGAACTCTCATATTCAAGCTGTTTTCTGCACAGTATTTGTAAGATGAAATGGGAACAGATGGCAACAAGATGGCTCTGGAAAGCCCCAGTGGAACCCCCCACACCTTGTCACCAGCTGCAGTTCATTTATTCACCTGCAGGAATTGTGGCACCACTAGTGAAAGAAGTCTTGGTTATTCTGTAAAGGAAAAGCATTATAGATGTTGTCTGTAACCTGAAACATGCAGGTTTCAAGAAGTAAAGCTCCTATTTTCTTGAAATAAGTTTGTGCTTACATCCATATCCCTTTCAGCCCAGAACTGCAGGATCCTTGAAACCCATAGATACCACAACACTTGCTGTTACACATCTGTTGATCTACAGGGAAGTCTAACTGGATGACTGGATCAGCCCTTTTTGTATCCAGGATTTTACTGCAGGAAAGAGAAACTCAGCAAGTATGTCTTATCAGAGTTATAGCAAATAAATTCATGGGAAATGATGATACCTACATGTAAAAGCATCTGAGGGAGGATCATCACAAGATCTTAGTATTTTGGGACCTATTTCAGAATGTAACATTGCTATAATGTGAATATGTAATTCACATTTTAGCTAATGTGGCAAACAGAGAGAGAGAATGGCAAAGTACACAGGGTCTGGTTGAGTACCCAAAAATGGATAAGAGCTGAGAAGAGGTTGAAAAAAAATACAAAAAAGGCCCAGGTAGCATCCAGCCTGTTCAAGTCAATTCAGTCCTCACTAGTGATAAATTATCTAATCTCACTCCTGATTTTCTTTTCTGTGGAGATCTAAATTCCCATAACTCCTCCTTTATTATAGGAAACTTCCCCCTGCTCCGCCCCACAAAAGGATACATGTGTTTTTCTCTTCAGGATGCAGTCACCTTAGTATTGGCTTGACAGCCCCTTTAGAACCAGACTGCCCATTAGCATTGTGTCTTTCCTGCAGACTTTCTTCATGATATTGATGTTAGGCATGGTCTATTTTAAGTCCTAGTTGGTGGCTCTAAAGAAATTTGTATAGTTATGTGTACTTTGTTAAATATATTTACTCCAGAAAATAATCCCTGGATTCCAAGTCAAGTACTAGCAAGTTGTTACAACACATTTTGGGCATGAGGGCCGTCAACAGTCCTCATCCACATTCCAAAATGCTTGGAACAACTGTAGTATATGCTAGACCCCATGACTCGACTCTAAGACACAATTATTCCTTGTTGTGAATCTCTTAAACTCAAAGTGTCAAAAATAATGTAGAGTCTGTGCTGAAGTCCATGAAAATGGTGGACGTTTATTTGTGGGTAAAACTAACTTCCCGCCTGACATCTCTGAAATATGGCATGAGAGCATGTAGTGATGCTGGAAGATGGAAAATTTGCTCTGATAGTGTTGGATAGTGTTCAGAAAGACAAATCTCAGTCTTAAACTTATTGCCCATTGAGAGAGGTTAATTGGAAGAAGTATTCCTGACTGCACCATAGGTTTTGTTTCAGAGGAATTCTTGGTTCAGTCTAAAGAAGAGACTAAGAATATTCTGACAGTGTGGATGCTCAGAGGTGCAGGAGCTGGAAGTGAACTTGAAAGTTGTGCTATTTGACAGTGGACTTCTAAATTTATGGCTTAGTAGATCATATAGCTGACAGAGGATTTGCAGAGCAACATCCCTCTATACCCTGAGACACAGATAGCACTGAGAAGAAATGTCACCAGGGAGACAAAGGAGGCACTAGTAGCTAGCCCTGAAGCTTGATCAGGGTGTTTTTTTCCCCAGGTGTGGCCTTGCTGTTGCATCAACAAACTGGAAAAAAAAAGCACAGTGCAAAGGACAATCTCAAACTTTCTCACACCAAATAAGCTGAGGGGGAATGGTCTGAGGTTCAGAAAATATTGAATAAGTATTTGAAAATCCTTCAAATAATCCTTTTTTGATATTTGTTCTTTATTTAGCAACCCAAGAGAGGGGTTTCTACGGAAAATAAGCAGAGAGGGATTATGAAGGTGTGGCGTAGATGAACACTGAAATGTTTTCAAACCAGCAGAATGATCATATCCAGGCTCAGTGCTCACGTGTTATCACAAAGGAGTTTTGATAGTTTTGATTTGCAGCTCATGCCCTTAGAGACAAATTTAGTGTATTGTCTGACCATAAAGAATACAGCAGCTCCTTGGGGTGATTTAAACTATCAACTAAATGACCTCCCTGTTAAAAAAAAGAAATGCCAAATTTCCAATTCCAATTTGTATGTCTGAGGCTTGTAGTCATTAATTCTTGTTATGTTTTTCTCCGGTAGATGAAAAAGCTTTTCAGAATCCTTTATTCTCTCCTCATTAATGCTAACACTTTGTAATCAATTCACCTTTCAGTCATCTTTCTGATAAGCAGAACAAATTTGGTTTTTCAAGACTCCTGTAGGAAGGCAGATACTCCAGCCCTCTAATTATTTTTATAAGGTTTTTTTTTTTGTATCTCTTCTATTTTTTTTCTCGGTCTAGCAAGCACATTTGAATTCTGTTTTCATGTAGTGTATACAGAAGCAAAAAAGCAACAAACAAAAAATATATTCTTGCTTTACTACTCACTAATTCAAAAATTCTACTAGTATATTGGTTATGGTATCTAACTTGCAGTTCCTGTTAAATGATCTCTGCATTACAAAACCAAAATCTTTGTCAGAATCAACGATTTTTCAGGATACAATTCCACTTTCCTGTGCTTTGGCTTTAATTCCTCTTTTCCTAGGTTGGCTTTTTTGATATAATAAGATTTTATCGTTGGTTTGGGTGGCCGCTCTGTACCGAGCAGGCTGCTCTGTGCAAAGGCTTCAGCCACCCTGTCAGTTAGGAAGGTTTCAGGGCACCTGCAAACTGTACTGAGAATTGAAATGAGGTAGCTAATGGCAAGAAGAATTCTACAGGTACAGGAATGACTGGGAAAGGCAAGGAAATGCATTTTCTATAAATCTGCTTCATTAGAGAGTGTGTGTCTATGCCAGAGAGCTGTGAAAAGCTGAAGCATTGCGTCATCTCAGGTTCCTTATAGTTGTCCCCAATTTAACATCAGTTTCCTTTAAGGAAGAGTTTTTCGGTCTCTTTTTCTCCTTTCAGATTTTTACTATGTCTTGCAGAAATCCAATTATTAACACGGAATTAAGGTGGAATGTTGAGCACAATCAATAAATCAGTGTTGTTCACTGGGACAAAAAATCTATGAATGAAAGAAGGCTTTTTAAATGTACAATGGAAATGAAAATCTTTGACAGATTCAGGTTTTGCAATGACAGGAGAAGATATAGAAAGCTTATAATGCAGCACTTGGAAGCACCTTCATAAGAATATGCAATGCACCTTTATAAGAATAGATTTTGTTTGATTCTTTACAATACATAAAAGCAGGTAAATAAAAAAATAGTAAACATAATAGCAAATATTTCATTTTTGTACTCTTAATTTTTCAGGGGAAAGTTCTGGATTTTAATGCTGTTTTCTCATGCTGTCACAAATGTATTCTAATAGCTTTTTAGGTTTTACTGCACTGCAGTATGATTTCTTCTGCCTACATGTGTTCAGCAACAAATACAAAACAGCCCCCACCCGCAGCAAAAATACTCTCCCAACAACATTTGACACTTGTATTTAAAGCAGAATTTCATTCAAAGACAGCAAGTTTGCTTACAGGACTGAATCTAATTTCCTCACATCATTTGGAGAGCATAATGCTCCAGTACCCCCAGTTTGAGGAAAACATATTTGAAAGATTTTCTAGAAAAGATCAACCCACATGTTTAAACAGTACAATTGAATAATGGAATAGTTATGTCAGCTCTGCTGCAAACAAACATGTAGCAGGCTTTAAAGGAAAAGGGTAGGTGCATGCAAGTGTGAGCACACACACACACACACACACACATAAATTGCTTTCTGTGTCCTTTTCTCTGTTTTTAAAGTTGGCTTCCATAAAATTTAAATGTTTCTCTAGGATTCTTTCTTTGATTTAAGAGGGAAATAATTATAATAATAATGATACAAAAGGGAGAGAAAGGAATCTTCTTCACAGTCCTGTTTCTTCTCTGCGTGCACCTCCAAATCTCTGCTGCTCTTTCTGCCCACAGTGGTGTCTCTGACACCAGGTGCAGCTGGGTACCAAGAGGAGGAAGATGCTGCCTGTGAGACCTCACCCCTCACCAGGCTGCGATGCAGAGCACTACAACACCATGTCAGTAATTAATCTTGACCAAGTAATGTCCTTAGACGAGTCTGGCTACAACAACGCTGCCATGATGACATGGCTGTTACTGATATAATATGAAGAGCTGGCACAAAAAAAAATGTCAGGGAGTCTAACAGTTTGCTTTTTTTCCAGCTATATGAGCCTAATAAAAGATGCCATGTCTTCCTGCTAGCCCAGCTCTCTTATAGCCACTTTTAGACCAATGAACAGCACTACCAATAACTATTATCTATAGAGAATTTGCTTCATTGTTTGAATATCTCTATTTTCAGGCTTTGGTCCATGTTTTATATGGGAAAGCTGTCTCTTTGATCACTCTTTGTGGCAGTGATTCCCAACAAAAGCTCTATCTATACACCTTAGAGAGCTGTACCTGGCTGAAGTTTATAATCAGACAGGTTCAAAAATTGCTTGTGTGGATTAGAAGCAGTGGGGAACTTGTGCCTGTGCATGTCTACTTATGCTTAATGCTCTCTGTGAAGATTCTTCTTAATTTCCACCTAAAGTTTTCTACTCACAATAAATTCAATAATTTACAATTACTCTCAGGAAAAATAAAAAGAGGGTTTATTGTTTGTGTTTAGAAGGCAGAGAAAGGAAATAAAAAGATGCAGTTATAATGCTAGTTTGGCTTGTATTTCTGAAACAGCTCAAGCTCTTGATCTGCAGTTTAGAAAAGAGTTTGAGAAAAGTAATGATTGGTTTGTGGTTCATAGCTCAAAACAGAGCTAAGATGATTTTGTTCCACACTTGCTGCATGATCTTGGGAAGATACAAGAGGTGAAAGGGTAACAACAGACCTGATTTGTGCTGATATCTGAGACACTGGCATCTGTTTTACTGAACAGCATGCTGTAGGGGAACTCAGCTGAAGTCCTTGAGCTCTCTAGACCTTATTGGGTAAATGACTCTACTCTTGAAAGGCAGTCATGGAGTAAAATAGTCTATAACCAAAGAAAATGCTCATTTCCCTGATGAAACCAGGATTATCTATTTTTATTATTTCTATTCTTTTAGGAAATATTGATGACCTGTTTTGTGGATAAACAGAAGCACAGAGTGCTCTTCTGGAGACGGGTCAATCAGACCACATTCAAGACACAAGTTTCCCAGGAACAACTAATACTGCAAAATAAATACAAATATATAGATATTTGGATTCCTACAGCTCTCAGGTATGAGGAAGTCCATGAAACATTCAAAAGTGTCTAGTCAGATGATGTACCACAAGTACTGTTTGGTACAGTGTTGTAATAATTCTTAACTGAGTTCTTACTTGATGGATGCTACTCATAGCTCTCAGTGCTTGCTTACCAATCTCTCGTTGATCTAAGTGTGCTCACCTATCTACCTCTTATGCAATTTCCATATCATTGATTCTGAACACACATTTTGTAGTAGGTCGGGGAGCTGATTCAAGAACATCTTGACTTTGGAATTTGGACCATAACAATTGTACCGATATAAGTGTCTTTTAAAATGACACATGTTATCTTGGTATTATCAGTTTGGACAGTATCAATAAATCAAAGAGGAATAATATCTGAGGTAGAAATGTATTCATGTCTGGAAGCAGGTAAGAGCTTGTAGACAGGGTCTGACATTTCAAAGAGCTGTTATTTTCTGTTAGTGAAATAACATGCTCTGCTGCACAGCAAAGGCTATTGCGCCGTCCCTGTTTATCATCCAGAAAGTCTTTTTAAATGTAATTCACTCATATAAAAATTCTAGGAGAGTTTGAAAAGAATTATTTTGGGGCATCTCTTTTCACCTTTCCCTTTTTTCCCATAGTCTTTCACAAATAACGGAGATCATGCAGGAAGTACCTACCTACTAATTCCCCCAGAGTATGAAAGCAGGATTAGCAGGTTAAAAAAGTCCAGCTGAAGGTCTCTAGTTGTCTCCTTTGAAACAAGATGATGAGAGATCATCTTGCATGCTTTGCTATTTCCCCTGTAGTGCAAACCTTCATGGTTGCTCTTCTCATCTGTAGAAAGGAAGTACAGAAATCTGGAGGAAGAAAAAAGAAAATAAACTAGAATATAAGAAATTTCTCTTAACACAGAAGGAACATGAGTCACCATCTTTAATTTCTGAGTGTCACTGTCAATAGCAAGCAATTTATTTTAAGACATCAATAGCTGTTCTTCAAAGTTGTAAAGAAAAGAAAAAAAATGCAGTTAAAATACAGGCAAAGTCTTAATATTTATATTAGATTTCTTTTCCTCCATATGAATAATGAATCAAAATGCAGGAAAGAGGTAGGGAAGTTGGCAAGCCCTTTTAATGATAACAGCAGCAGCTGCCTCACAAAACTGCTGTCTTCAAGCCAAGTCCATAGAGCAAGACCTTTTTTTAATGGAGTGTGTTTGTGAAAGGACGGTTCCTTAAGAGCAGAACAAAAAGAAAGAAAGACTTGAAATTAATTTGAGTAAGATGTAAAAACAGAGGGCCAACCAACATTTAAAACATGCATGCATCAAAGGATAGACATAATTTGGGGAATTCTCTCTGGTGGGGTAAAATCCTTCCTTCCTTGGCATTTCTCTCCCATGGGCCCTCCCCCATAGCTGGCATGACTCAGTTGTCTTCGTGCTGCGTTGCAGGCTCATTTGGCGCACGTGCAAACACAGTTCACGCGCACCAGCCAGTTCTGTCCCTGGCTAGAGGCAAATATGCAGTAGATGCTACCAGACTTGACATGCCCACTGATGTGCTCTGCTGACCACACAGTGCTACCCATCCCGCGAAAGTAAATATAAGTCCTGGAGGAAAATAATGTCCTAGAGCCTCCAAAAGGTTGAGTGGTGAAAGGGAGGGTGTTCAGCTGGTAAAGGGAATGACTCCACAAATGTGTTTCTGAAGGCATATACATGCTGGTTTGCATCGGTTGCCTCCATCCCTTTTATCTCAACTCCTGGCAGTATGTAAAAGGGTAAACAGGGCTGCCTCAAGTCTTCTCTCAACAACTCAGTAAAATTTCTACTGCATTGTGAAGTCCTCACAGTTACATCTCTTCTTCGGCTGTGCTTGGGATGAGAAAGAGAGCTGGGGGAGACAAGCTTAATAACCTGCCCTGGCCATAGTGATTGCTTGCAGGGCTGGGGTGACAACCGGTGGAAGCACCTCCTAAAAAATCCAATGTAGACATAGATGCTACCCGAGCACTGCCTACAAGTGCAAAAGCAGAANTTTAATAACCTGCCCTGGCCATAGTGAATGCTGGCAGGGCTGGGGTGACAACCGGTGTCTACAATCCAATGTAGACATAGATGCTACCCCAGCACTGCCTACAAGTGCAAAAGCAGAAGATTTCAGGCTGAGAGCAGGAGACATTTGATGAGGAAATAATCCATTCCTTGCATGCCTATGAGAGGTAATGAAGACAGTTGCAAAAATTCCCAAGGCTACCTCTCTCTCTTCACAATTTGCTGCCCTATCCAACCATCTACTTACTCTGAAACCAGACTATCTATATTTTACTCTGGAAGATAGATACATTTTTTTGACACCAAAAAACTGATGAAATATTTAGTTAATAGTTAAAACTAATGCGAAGTAATACGTTGTGAAAAAAAATGCATATGAATTCCATGAATGGGTTCAATAAAAGTGGAATGAAACAAAATGGAATTCAATGATAGGATGCTTTCCATCCAGCCAAAGAGCAAAGAAACTTTGCAGTGGGACAATACCAGTTTTTAGCACTTCATAGTTACTAGTCTGACAGAAAGCAGCTTCAGTAAAGAACATTTTGTCTAAATTATTCTCACTGACACAAACAAATAAAAAAATCATCCCAGCTATGAAATGAGGATAAATTTTTCACCTGGTATATCAAGAATCCTTAAAGCCATAAAGATGTTACTTAAATAAAGTCTGGACCTATATTTCAAGATGTGAATCTCTTAAAAATTTAAAAAAAAATCTAGAAAAAAGTCAATAGAATTCAGAAGTTCCTTAGTGTTGCAAATTCAAATGCAAGCCTAAATTCTTTCTCCAATGAACTTAATAAAAACTCTAATCTATTTTCTGCAATGAAAGTTGCTTAGTTTTTCTGCCTATGACGTTTTTCTACCTACGGCACTTTTTCAGAAGACTTACAGGGTAGTATGGGAATTTGGATATCTGCTAAAACAACTGTAACATTTCAAGGTTGGAAATGAGTGACTGCTGAAAAAGTGTTGATCATTAAGATACAGTTACACATTGGAAAATACTCTCTATTATGGATCGTAATGATATAACTCCACAGGTGTCAGCTGAGTCTGGGGAACATTCCTGAGGTTGCCCTCCTATCATGCAGACACTCTGCTACCTGGGCTGTGCTCCGTAGCAAAGCAAATGGAGAATCAGAGGGCAAGAGAGACATCCCAGAGGGACATGGCTTACAACCACAGAAAGGCCAATACTGATCTCCTAATCTGTCTAGTGCTTTCTCCACTTAAAGGAATCAGCTCTATGTTTGTTTCCCATTCTTGTCTGCTGGCTTTATTGATTTATTAACATTTATCAATTACTGATTTTTATTAATTACTGATATATGTGATTTTATTAATTGTATTCCCTCAGTGAATAAATCCAGTAGGTCAATACTCAACTTACTTGGTCACATTCCAGTTAATAATTTTTGAAATGAATAGTTAGCTTAAATAAGTGTACCTTCTTTAGCCAAACAGTTAAAAAACTGCTTAGCATGGAATTATAAAATATGTCAATCATCTGCATCATATTTTATTTGGCTTAAACCAGTTCCACTCCTTAAATTCATGAATCCTGTCACTCTTACCCCCGCACCTGCCTCGAGCACTGATAGAGCAGTTTTGTATGAAATCATCCCTGAAAGCTATTTCCCTGGTAGCCTAGGGAAAAAAAACAACCACCACCACAACAAAAAAGCTCTTCCCTGCACCTTTATAATTACAGCATAGGAACACCACTACTAGATGCCTGTGTAGTCCAAGAAGAGGTTTGGAGGTGCATCTCCACTTCCAGTGTCTTTTTCTAAACGTCTTTGATGATACAGCCAGGAAGAGACAAGCTGATATGAGAGTGTTTTGTGTTATGGTTGCTTGGCCAGAGAAAGGTGAACCCACATTACCCATTATTTCAATGCTAAATGACTTTCATTCTCCATCATCTTGAGCTGGATTTGATCTGTGGACTTAATTTTGAACCTTGTACTGGTAAATGTTGAAGGCAAGGCAGATGAGGTTAGATTCTCTCGGGATTTGATTTTGTGTGGTGTGAGTCACTCTAGCTCTTTTCAGCAAATTATTTAAGGACCTTAACGTTTTGTATGCTTATATGCCCAGAAACTGGTGGACCTGAAGTTCATATCCCTAAAATGTTCCTATTTTTGTTCTCTTCTATATGTAGCTTTTTAAAGATGATAAAAGATTCATTGCAACCTCAAGGCATGGGCAGAGTTATTATCACTCCACTACTCTTCTTTCCCAGTGACTTAATTTACTCATTAAGCTGGAGTACACTGCAAGCCATAGACCCCTGTCCTTACAAACACCAGATGAACAAAGCCGTGAGATCCTTCAAGGCAGCCTCAAGGAACTTGTGAGAAATCTGAGCAAAGGACAGGACTTGTCTTGATGGGGCTTTGATCTTTGAAATTGTGACCCCCATGACATTCCTGCACCTCTCAGTCACATCATTTTCTCTTAAACCTTGGCATGTGCTCCTTTCTACTTTCCCGCTCTCTTCCCTAAAACACTCCATGGTGGATTTTGTATTACCACCTTAAGACCAATCAATAGTTTCTGAAATTTAATGTAGCATTTGTTAAGCTTGCAAATGGAATGATTCTGTGGGACCAAATTCTGGTCCTGGTTCTGGTTTGTCCCTTTCAGATATGGGCAGAGAAGGTTTCCCTCAAATGCTAAAGTTCTCTGTTGCAACACGGGTCAGTGTTTCAGGCTTTATCTTGAACAGCCTTTAAAGACGTGTTTTTGGAAAGCTTTAGCTGATACAATTTAACTCTACAAAAAGGTTAGAAACTAAAACACGAGTTTGCTGGACAGCTTGGTGATATAAATGCCCTAGCTAGTACTCACAAAAACACATAAAATGTATTTATAATACATTCTAATCATGTACACTTAATCTTAGAAAAAAAGAATCTATTTTTTGCCACTCCTCATCCCAGTTAAGCCACCAGTTACCCAGCAGGTTTTATGAGATAAGAGCAAGGGATGGGTTTTGTCACCTCTCTGGGTCTTCCTGTTCAGAAGTTAGCTCAGTATAAAACTCAGCCTGCTCTGCAGGATGATGAGACTCCTAAGGATGTGCAAGATTTGGGTTGACAGGTAGCATGGTGAGAGATGCTGGCAAACCTAAAGCTGGCACAGAAGTTCTGCAGAAGCAGGACTGAGTCAGAGAACAAGAAGTGGCAGATGTTTAGTCCCTTGCCCATGACTTATACTGAAGGTGTCTTTCATCGTCAAGCACCCAGCTCCTCCTCATGTGCACTCCACACCACTGCACGCTCTGTTTAGCAATGAAGTCATTGACCTTTTCATTGTCCTCGTGCTGCTTCCAAGGGATGTATTTAAGTTATTTTCATTACCACACATGTAAGGAAAATGAAGTAGTCTTCTCCTTGATATTAAATACTCTGGGTTGGCATCCATTTTATGAGACCACCTCTGGAGATGAGTAATCAATGAATCAATGGAAAGGGATAACAGGCATCCAGAGTTGTAATTAGGAGATCACTCTGGAAAAAATAAA